>ML255473.1:30170-61262 GCA_005239495.1 Nicotiana undulata
TTTTTTTTTGTTGGCCATTCTTTTTTTTTTAAAATTAAAAAGGCTGTTCTGTCCCCCCCCCCCCCCCCCCCCCCAATGATGAAAAACTAACTCAACTAGAACCATCTATAAAAGGCTGCATAGTAACCATGAATAAAGTTATTACATCCTACCATAATAAATGCATAAAGAAGTAACAAAGACAAGAAATACAAAAATAATAAATAAACAAGCTTGAAAAAACAAAACAGTAGCAGAAAAAAGGGAATAAGGAAAAGGTACAGAGGTAAATGAATAAAAAAACAAAATTGAATGAGCTACTATGATAAAGAAACGGACACAAGCATGCATATGGGGACCACATAATAAAATATTAGACTCTCACCTCAATAAAATTAGGACAAAATGAAAGACACCCACATGAGCATCAACTTCAAAGTAAATACAGGTGAAATATGGGACCAAATAACAACAAGTCAAGTATTTAAAAATAGCTCAAATCCTTTTTCAGTTAAAAAACCCTAACCGATCCTTCTTTAAAAAACAAAAGGGACCACACATACTTGAAATCCTAAACAAGAGAAAGTTCTTCTAAAATAAGTACCAAATATCATCAAATCCACCAATATACCCTAACCGACCAACAAAATCAGACAAATAATTAGGGTATAAAGGTGAAAGTCACATGCAAACACAAACAACGACAAAAATACAGTCAAAGAAAAACCCGAAACGACAAATCACATCTGAGACAAGAAAAACCCTAAATCACGAAGCATAGTCTAAATACCCTAACTTTAAAATAAAAGAAATGCGAACCCTAAGATAAAAATGCTTGATTTATAAACAACAAACATATGTAACTAGTAGAAAAATTCAGATTTTGGGGGAAAATCTTACCTCGAACAACATTTAAAAGTGAAAGACGATGATTTTCTTGAGAACATTCCACAGTCTTCTATCTCGTTTCTATCGAATGGATGTAGACCAAATAACCCTCTTTGTTAATTTGGACGAGTCTATCTTATTTATTTAGTGGGCAAATGGGTCACGGGTCACGGGTAGGAGATGGGATTAGAAATGGGTGTTGTGGGATTTTAATTTAGCGGGACCTCCGACGTGACATATGACATGGTAGCTGAGTTGGACAAAATAGATGTGGTCAGCTGCCACAGTGTCAAATCGTTAGGGTTGGGGGTATTTTTTTAAAGTTTATTAACGGCATGGACGAGAATGGCCGAAAAGTGTAACGGGTGGCACAAGCAACCAATAAACAATAGGAGAGGGGCAATTTTGACCCTTTTCCCAAATTGAAATGAGTCAGAGCTCTTCATTTCAAATCAAAACATCATTAATGGGGTCTTTAAAAAGTTTGAAGGTTTAAAATGGATTACTTGATTTGAAGAAAGTTTGTGAAATTAATATTGGGATAGCCTTCGGGTCGTCGTGGGGAATCTTTAGCTGAAGTTATAACAAAATTTGGAGGAGTTTCTCTTAAAAGTTTGGATTAAAATCTTGGTTGGAACAAGAACACACATGAAGATAGTGAAGAACACCAAGAACATTGATTTCCAAAACACCAATGTCTCCTTTTTTTCAATTTTTTAAATATGCTCTTTCCTGATTGGGTGTAACTTAACTTTTTCTTTTCTTTTTGAGAACGTTATTTTTATTTTGTTTATTAAATAGATTTAACATAATTTTTTCTCTCATTTTTAACTCAAAAAGATATATGTCCTCATTTTATTCGTCATTTGCCACATCAACAACGAGTGATTGCATACACTTTGTAAGTTTCGTTAATTGCAAAAGAATGTCTAATTGGAACAAAGTTCGTGTAATGTACGTTCTCATTAGGAACACTCCTAAGTATATATGTCTAAATGAAAAACCGTATCAACTTTACGTGTCTCCGTATGTATTAAGCCTTAAGATTTTGTATAACATAATGCAATATTATAGTATATAATATTTTGTCAATACTAAGTCGAAATTTATTGGTAAAATGGTTATTACGGCCTAGTGTAGGAAAATTTCTATATGAATTAACAATCAAACAATTGTTTCCTTCCTAAACAAGTGCCAAGGGTTGCCAAATTCACTATGTTCTGATCATGTTTGGACTCTAGTTAAATATTTTTATCTTAAATCTTTGAACGTTTAGTTGTGAATTCATTTGCACGAATTGCAATTGACCCACTGGCTTTTGTTAATGAAAACTGAAGTTTTTTGCACGGGGATTGATACACAATATCCAGTCAGATTTAATATTTGTTTTTTTTAACCGGTATCAATTATATACAGTGATACATGTACAATATATATATATATATACCCGTCGAATATTTTTAATTTAAGAGATTAGGTGATCGGCTATTTAGCTTAATTCTTATTTTATTTTATTGACTAATGTCTGAAATACTTTCCCTAGAAGGATTTATTATCTCACTGGGTTGAGGATAATTAACCCAAATAGCCGCTCATCCTAATACATAAACTAAAAATAGCCGGTGAATGTATAATATATGCATAATTTATATATTTTATATATATAATTATATATAATTAATGTATAATCTATGTATATGACTAGAAAAAGTAAACAATTAAAATGGATATATGTAAGAACCCAAGAATTAATTATCAGTGGGCCATGCCCAACATGTTCATCCAGCTTAAGCCCAAATAGAAGCCCTACTCGTGCCTAAAAATTTCTGGAGAAACTAACGACTACCTGAAGTTGTTTCTGCTACCGGCGAAAGTTGCAGCGAAGAGCAGCCATGGCGGAGGCGAACCAGAATACGAACCCGAACCCGAACCCAAATCCGAACCCCAGCGGCGGCGACGTTCCACCGAATGTTACTATTTATATCAACAACCTCAATGAGAAAATAAAGCTTGAAGGTAGGTACTCCATGATTCTCTCGAGATTGTACGTAAAATATTATCTTCTCACGTGTTCACTTTGTATTGATGTGATACGTATTGACGGTGAATGAATTATAGAGCTGAAGAAATCGCTGCACGCTGTGTTCTCACAGTTTGGTAAGATACTGGAGGTTTTAGCATTCAAAACCCTAAAGCACAAAGGGCAGGCGTGGGTAGTGTTTGAGGAAGTCTCTTCTGCTAGCAATGCACTTCGTCAGATGCAGGGTTTCCCTTTCTACGATAAGCCTATGGTATTCATTACTCCGACTTCCTTTTGTTTCTGTGAATTTTCACTACTGGCATCTAGTTCCTAACTGTTGCAATGTGCTTTGCTGCAATTTTAGTTCACAGATGCTAAAAGAATCAACTTTACTATCAATCAATTAACTAGACCTCTCAAAGATCGGCTATATGGAGATTTATATGATTGATCTTTCATAATTTAGCTATTTTTAGGCTATGAATTGACCGTAATCTTCCTGCTTTATCTTTATACGGATTTGGGACTGGCGAGCTAAAGCGAATTAAATCTTCAGTGTGACTCTATGTATTTGATAAATGATCCTAGATATGTACTGAATGTTCAAGCATTTTGGCATCTTATCTATGCTCAATTAGAGAATACTATTTTTCATGGTGTCTTAATATTACACTGGCTGACTTTGGGGATGTGATGGATATAAGAGGTGGAGCTGCTAGGAGTAAGGATAAGATTCCTTGAGGTATTCAAACTAGCTGCGCTATATTAAAAGAAGAATGGAACTGCTTTTGGCATTGGCAACTACTAGATGAGCTTAGATGAAGAGACATGGACAGTGATGATTCATACTGTCAACTGTAACTTGCTTGAGATTGGGGCATAGTTGTTGCAGTCTAGCAAACTACTTTTATTAACAATTGGGGGAAACCCTATATACAAGCCATATTTAAAAGAAGAGAACCTACACCAAGATGTGGCTCTCAACGAAAGAGACCCAATCCTCTATACAAATAGGGACTTCATGAGTACCCTAAAAGGAAACAAGAAATAAAAGACTATTGCAATTTTATAAAATCTTGTTCCACCCCTTCAAATGCCCTCCTATTTCTCTCTTTCCGGATAACCCACATAATTGCTAATGGGCAACACCCCATACTCTTGGACTTCTCTTCCTCCTCCTATGAGACCAGCTATGCAACGCCTCTTTTACTGTGCTCGGCTTCATCCATTGTGTCCCAAATAAATTAAGGACCACCCTCCACAAACGATTAGCCACGTGACAATGCAATAGAAGATGATCTACGTCTTTACTCGAGCTTTTGCACATGAAAAACCAACTAACATGGGTGATCTTCTTCTTTCCTAGACAATGCAATCTAGCAAACTACTAGACAATAAATTTTGAGGAAATTGATTTGGCATATCTTTGGATTGAGTATGACATCTTTCATTGTTTGAATTCAGTCTATTGAGCAATGAGTGCCGCCTCAATGCTCAATTATTTGGATCCTTTGTATTCATTCCGCTTTATTGTAGTTTATGCTACTATACAATTTGTCTTTAGGAGATGCTCTATGGATATTACGATTATCATATTCTGAAATACAAGTCTCTGACCAGACTAGGAACTCCTGATAATCACCAAACCTGTCATGCTTTTGATTCAACATAGTTGATATTTTTGAGTGCTTGACTGATAAGGTCACATTAGTTTGTTCTTCGGCTAATGGCATGAGTGTAAGATGCGGCATGACCAAGTGGTGAGATTAGCGGGTTTTGGTCTCGTTATTCGGAGGTAGACAGAGGAGACAGAAAAAGCTTGTCATGCTTGATTCATAAGATTCTATATTCAATAGCACCAATATATTATTATACTTAGTCTTCTCTGCCATGACTTCTCGCCTCTGGGACCAACCGATGCGGAATTGCCTTCACAAGTCTTTATGCATTTTCCGAAATATATTAAGTAGAATGTATGATGTAATAACCCTAGGTTGAGAACTCAATGACGACGGGCTAGAATAACCCATTTTTGCCATACCAACTAATCCTAGGGAACTCCGAATACTGGTCTACTAATAAAGGAGAAACTTTAACAACTAAAGGTTATTCCCAACTAGTTGAGTATCATCTATATAGTTGCTTTCTTTGTGATGTGTCTTGCTAAGCCTCAATTGATTACGAGAGGTTATATGTCTTTAAAAGAAAAGGTTGTAGGGTCTTTTCTGATAGACCTGTATGTTTTAGCACATTCCATCATTATAATGTAATTATCCACGGACCGGAGGTCTATATAGGACATGTCCTCGTAAGCTGAAGAAACGCTATATCTTGCCTAATCACCTCTCCTTAATGCTTCTTTGGCCTACCTCAATCTCTTTTCAGACCGAGCAAGTTCAACCTCTCACACCTTCTTACTGGGGCATCTGTGCTTCTCCTCTTCACATGCCCAAACCATTTAAGCGTCTCTTCCTTTTTTTGTCGTCCACCGGGGCTACTTTCACCCGAACCCGAATATCTTCATTCCTAATCTTATTATTCTTGGTATGACTGCACATCCATCTCAACATCCTCATCTCTGCTACTTTCATCTTCTGGACATAGGAGTTCTTGACGGGCCAACACTCTGCCCCACACAACATAGTTGGTCTAACCACCACTCTATAACTTACCTTTAAGTTTAGGTGGCACATTCTTATCACATAAAATACTGGATGCGAGTCTCCATTTCACCTACCGTGATTTCATCTGGCCTTGCCCATACTCTTCCAAAATTCCACCGGGATTTCATCTGGCCCTGCCCGTGTTCTTCCAAAATTCCACCGGGATTTAGTCAGGCTCGGTCGCTCTTCACCTGCTCATCTTTCGCATAGCTCCCTCAACCTCCTCAATTTTAATGCGCCTACAACAACCAAAATCTCGATGACTCTCGGAGTGCTCTAAATCACCAAACACAGTATCCCTATCCCCCTCTCCATGTAGGAGTTTATGGAAGTAAGTCTGCCTTCTACGTCAATATGTGCGTCTTCCCTCAAAACTCTGCCTTCCTCGTCTTCGATACACTTTACTTGGTCCAGGTTACGTGCCTTCCTTTCTCTCACCTTGGCTGCCTGTACAACTTCTTTTCCTCACCTTTACCCCTAAGTTCTTCATACAAACATCCAAACAGTGTAGTCTTAACCGCCGTACCGCTAACTTCGCCTCGTTCTTGGCCTTCTTGTACCACTCCCTAATCGTCCCTTTCTCCTCCTCGTCGTCCTTGCTCTCCACCATATTCAAATATGCCGCTTTCTTGGCTTCTATTTTTCCTCTGTCCTTTCCATTCCACCACCAATCCCCCTTGTGTCCACCAGAGTAACCATTCGAGACCTCTAGCACCTCTCTAGTAGCTTTCCTAATGTGTTCGCTGTCCACATACCGCTCGCGTTCCCACTACTCCTCCATGCCCCCATAGCCATAAACTTCTCCCCTAACTTGCAAGCTTTGTCCTTAGCCAAGGGTCCCCACTTGATCGTAGGTTCACCAAACACAATGTTCTTCTTCCTCTTCCTCATGATCTCCAAGTCCATCACCAAAGAGTCTGTGTTGGGTCGAGAGATTCTCACTCGGGATAACCTTGCAATCCGTGCAAAGACTTCTATAACACTTCCTTATATATATATATATATATATGTTGATTTAGCTTCATGTGAGCTTGAATTTGCAAATCATACATCCTTTACTTTCAATTGTCGTACTAGTTGCATATTCTCCTCTTCACTTGAGTTTAAGAGAGTGTTTTCTCATGCTAGTTCTAGGTATTTTTTTCAAGGAAACCACCTAGGTTACAATGACGGATTTCTGGGTGGGTTATTTTATTAATATCTCAAAAGAAATACTACAAGTAAGGGGGGCTAGGTCTTACCTTTCTAATACTAATGACTGTAAGACTAGTAATGCTAGTTCTAGGTGTCACCTCATTGCTTGTTGTTCAATTTTGATTAATACAATTAAAATTTATTGCTGCCCACAGTCACCCATGAAGTGCAAATAGTCGCAGGGAAAAAACTCAGAACTCCCATAAAGTTAACTCAAGTATTGTCTGTTTTAAATACATTCCTGATGTTACACCAAAAAGCGAAAAGTAAAAAAGTACAAACATCTAAAGTTTAGTTGTTTGTTGCTCTTGCATAGCGTGCTACCATTAACTATGAGGATGCACATGCATTATGGTTAAAATGTTTATAGATTTTGTTTTACATACTTTGGTTATTCTTACATCAAAGATGTTACTCTTTCCGTTTCCTCTGGTTGACTAAACCATCTGTTGTGAATTTTCAGTGTTTACTTTTACATGCTATTCTTTGCACATACATGCTCACATGGTTTAGCAAAGTGCATATGACGGCTATACAATGTGTCACCTCTTTGTTTGTGGTTCTTGCATGCACACGCTATGTTCATCTGTTGATTACTCAAGCAAAATTACAATTGCTTCTAGATACTTAACAAGGTTGGAGTTTTCAACCCGGAGTCTCTTTTTTAATTGCTGAATTAACTTCTTTACCTCAATTATGTCTCAATGTCACTTTGATAGCTACTGTTATATTTTTATTGGTGTACTATTGGTTCCTTACATAGTTATTCTGACACACATACATGTCTGTCACAGAGAATACAATATGCAAAGACGAAATCTGATGTTGTAGCAAAAGCTGATGGTACTTTTGTCCCCCGAGAGAAAAGAAAGAGGCATGAGGATAAAGGTACCTCTTTCATTTGAAAACTTTCGAGGGTTTGTATATTCTCCATAAAGGAGGTGTTGTACGGCTAAATGTGTTACTTCATTACAGTTTGCTACGTACTGTTTGCTTTAAGATACTGATAATAATAGGGTGATATATTTTACCTTCCAACTTCTGTGGGTGCGATTAGCTTCCCTGTTCCCTCTCTCCTATAACCCACCCACATTCCCAAATAAAAAAGAAAAGAAAGTGCAATTACCTGATTATTGCAAATTTTAGCTATTTGTTTGCTGATCCTGCAGGTAGAAAGAAAAAGGACCAGCAAGATGCTAGTCAAGCTGGAATGGGTCTGAATCCTGCATATGCTGGTGCTTATGGTGCAGCACCTCCTGTAAGCATTTTCCCTTCTTTTCAGAGACCTCGTAGAGTTTTCTGTTTCTGCACCATATATGTTAAATTAGTGGGGATTGTATTATCTTTTGTCCTGTCGCCATGTACTCTAGGAAGGTAATCAGGCGATATGATGTAGGTTTTATTTTAAAAGATGTCATCTGATTTTTCCAATTAAGCGTTACTTGTAAGTGCACCATGGTGCATGGAAAGTGGCAGTTGTGCACTCTCGAGTTAGGATGGAAAGAAACCTCTGCGGCAAAACTTAATGAGTTTTTTATTATGGGGTTCTTGATTAGATTGCAATTCGTCTCTATGTCTATGGTAACCTTTCCGGAAGTGTAGTGTGTGAATTTTTTTCTCAATCTGCTAAAATTTTGGCACCTTAATTTTGTCGGCATGGGAATACCTTCTTATCACCAGGGGTAAAAATGTAGTAATTTTGGTGCTTCTTTCTTATTATATATGATGTTTATGAGAGAATTCTTGGAATGTAAAAGCTTTTTTCCCTTGTCCAACTGCTGCAGTTCTCGCAAATACCATACATGGGTGGAGCTAAAGCTGCTGTACCGGAGGCTCCTGCTCCTCCAAATAGCATACTGTTTGTGCAGAATCTCCCTCATCAGTCTACTCCAATGATGCTACAAATGCTCTTCTTCCAGTATCCCGGCTTCAAGGAAGTTCGGATGGTTGAAACAAAGCCTGGAATTGCTTTCGTAGAATATGGAGATGAGATGCAATCAACTGTTGCTATGCAGGCCCTTCAAGGATTCAAAATTACCCCTGAGAATCCCATGTTGATTACATATGCAAAGAAGTAGATAGACTATATTTTAGCTGCTCTCTGTAGAATTAAACATTATTTTTCGCTAGGATTTGGATGTTGCGCAGCTGCAAATTTAAGCTTATGATCCTTGGATATTTAAGTTCACCGGTGTATTTGTTGTGTAATAGCACCTTACCACCTCCTTTTTTGTTTGGAACATTATGCATTTGTATTTCCTCTTGCATCTTGTAGAGAAGCAATACTTGTGTAGTCTAATCATGGCTGAAAGTCTTATCTATTATTCATGCCTGGTGCTGTAACCATTAATTGGTGTTGAAGTTGTCTCTGTTGCAGGGGCAGGATACTAATTTGTCAATCACAAAATTGGATGTAATACTGTAACCTTACCAGACCATAATTTTATTCACAACTCCACACATAATGTAATTTGTAAACTGCCGTTCTATTTCTCAAATCAACTATTGGAAAAGACAAACAGTATGTAGCACTCTTTCCGAGTTCAGTCCTAGTTTAACACGAGCGTTTTTCTGTTTTCGGTTGTTTCGAAGTGTCTGACATTAACTTTTCCGTCATTATCTTAATATGTATAATCTACCAGTCAAAATAAAAGTTTAATATACCGTTGGAAACCTTCTTAATAAGCAAATTAGGCACAGCAAATGAGCAGAAGGCCTAGTCGAGAGAATCTCAACTAGCGTGGGCATAAATTTGATTGAAGCAACTGTTAGGAAGATTTAAGCAACATCTCGTCCGGGACTCGAACAAGGTATTTTGTGCATGCCCTGCTCCGCTGAATGAACTTGTGCTTATGCTACATGCTCCTCCTCGATATGTTTGATCCCTTTTCAAGTTTTCTTCTTCGTCAATCGAATCTCAACTTGCGTTTGGACATAAATTTAATTGAAACTTGAGAAAAGAACTTTTGAAGATAGAAATAAAAAATGGTAATTAGTCTAAATATTTATCTTCAAAAACTGCCCAAAAAGTAGCTGCTTTCTATATAATCAAACAATGTTTTTATCCTTTTTTTTTTTTGGAAAAATTGAAAAAATTCGGGACACTCTTACTTCCAGTCCCAACCCTTTCCCGCCCGCATTCCATCAAAACCTTTACTTTCTTTCTTTATTCACTCTACAGTTGAAAGCAATTCTCTCGTTTGCCTATAATGCTGCACGAAATCTTAGTGGCGCTGTTGGGTTACACCGGAGATCTCATCATCGACGAAAGAGAACACCAAGATGATTCTACCCACAGTATTCCCTTGTTCAAAGATGCACCCATCTCTCAAGAACCCACTTTTAAGCTTGCCCCTGATCTCTCCTTCATTCAACCCAGTGAAAGGTTTTCAATTTCTTCTCTCATGTTGCTTTTTTATGATATAATTCATTCGTCAGTTGGCAACCAACTTTTAGCCCAATTTTGGTTATGTTTGCAATTAAACTAGTCCAAATGGTGTGAAATAGATACCGAGGATTCATATAGCTAGCCTGAACTAGTTTTATTGAGTTGCCGTAGTTTCCCCCCCCCCTTTTTGTAAACATTGAAAGTATTCATTTCCTTTTGATGGTTTAAAGAAATAGAACCCTCGCTACTTTAAGAAATATCTGCATATCTAGCTAAACAGTGTATTATGTGGTTTTCGTCCTTTAGTTCATATAATTGTTCCCGCCGATCTTGGGCATTTATTATTACATTTTGGGTTGTAACATGTAGGTGCTTCTTTTGATTTAATCATATATATGCTCCTATAATATTCAGGGGCCTTTGATGTATTATGTTTATAATTATTCATGTATTTTGGGTTTGGGTGCAGGGATGTCATTGAGAGGATTATCACTCTAGGATTTTACTATAGGGAGCTAGAGCGCTTTGCAGCCAAGTCTCGTAATTTAAGTTGGATTAGGTCCGCCAGTGAGTCACCTCTGTCGAGGACATCCCAACTATTGAAAGGGAAGACAGTGAAGCAAAGTGTGTACAGGAGGGCCATTGCGAATGGTATTGTTGAGGTGTTATCAGTTTATAGGTCTGCTGTTCTACATATTGAGCAAAAGTTACTGTCTGATTCACCACCTATCTTGGCAACGCTTACTCAAGGCCTCAATAAGGTAGGTTGTTAGTTTGTCCCTATGATGTACTACTGTGTTCTGATTATTTCTTTGCTTACTGATCATATTATTGATGAATATTTGTCTACTGTGGAAAGAGTCAAGCAAAAGCAGAAATGTAAACCATCACTTTAATATGTTGCCGTGGAATTCTGAATTTGAATCAGTAGATCTGTATGAGGGTTGTTCTTTTTCATTTGTTTAACTTTATAGGATACTAAAAACTGGGATGGGAAATTGTTGGATTGGCTGGTTGCGTTGGTTGTATCAATTTTTTTCTTGCATGTTTCTTCTGGTACATAATTCCTTGTTTCTTTATCCTAGTCAACTGTAAGTGACCTTGGCTGATTTTATAGTTTTCTGTTTTTCTTTTCTTTTTCTTTAGTAGCTTATGCCTTCTTCCTGAACCTGCATTTCTCTGCTTTTCACTAATTTTTATTACTTCATGATGTGGTACTTATTTTGCTCTGATCGGCTTGATGGTGCTTCCTCAAGTTTCATATTATTCTTGTTGCCTGTATTTTTCCACCCTTGATTTTCTTGATCTTCCTACTTCAGTACATTCAATGACTTGCTTTTGTTCCTTAAATGACTCACTAACATATCTTATTTCAGTTCTTTGTTCTTTTGCCTCCTCTTTTTGAGCTGATTCTAGAGATTGAACGTGATAACATTTGTGGAGGAAAACTTCTCAACCTTTTACACAAACGCTGCCACTGTGGGGTTCCGGAACTACAGACATGCATTCAGAGGTGAGCATTTTTCTTTTGCCGTCTCATCTCTCAACTGTTTTTTTGTTTTTTCTTTCTTTTTTCGTGGCTTATCTATTTGTCGTGGTTGTTTCCATACTTCTCAAAAGCTCTTACATGTCTGGTCTTTGAATACCATGCAAGCGGTTGTACAATTTGTATTTTCCTTCTGGTAAGGCATTCAGATGTCTTCACAGAAATACACCAACCCATGGGGCATTTTGCGAGGAATTTAAATTGATATCATTAGTCAAGATTGGTCCTTTACTAGTACTTGTGTTAACGTGGATACCTGCCCTGCCCCTTACTGGTGCTTGTATTGGTTTATCTGCTGTTCTCTGTCCCCTTCCAAAACTTTCCAAATTAAAATTAACAGAGTGTTATTTACTCCACTTGTTCGACTGTTGAAAGCACTATGATGGAGCTAGGTCATCACTGTTTCCTGTATCCTCAAGAACTGATGTGGGAAAGGATCTCTGTCTAGATAAGTTATTCTGCTTAATATTTTCTTTTATTGTTGTTTGTTTTCTGAATATGATCGAGAACCTCATGACCAAAATATAATTGAAGATAAGAGAGTTGAATGTGGGTTAGAGATGCTTTTGATAAATTAGTCGTTTGGAAGTGAAAAAGTGGCTTCTGTTTACCGGTAATAACTTATACTCAAAGTGGTCAATGAACTGAGCAAACCTAAAAAAGTAAAACAGCACATTTGATTTGAAAGTTGATTGAGTTTACTAGTCTCAGGAATGTTTTCAAAATAGTGCCTTAGAATTTACATGTGCTTATCTTTTTTTCTGTCATTGAGGATGCAAATGTTTTCTCTCCCTGCAAGAATGTAGCCAGCCATTGGATTCGTTTTCTTACATTTAATTTGATTAACTTGGAAAAGAATTTTCTTTCTGGAATAAGAAGCTGCAAATTCTATGATGGTATTGTCACGACGACACGACCCAAATCCACGTGACCGGCACCCGGCGCCCTATCCGATCCGAGCGAACCAACCCATATGATGCACCCAAACCATATGTATGAAAACCAATTTAGCTGCGGAACCTCTTTGAAAAACATATATATTTTCAAGTTAAACGATGGAAAGTTTTCCAATTCAGAATCATACATGAAGTCTTTCACAATAATAACAATGAGACTAAGTAAAATAAATATATTTTCGTGTATGTTGTGTACAACCCCATTACTACACCTTTTCACAACGATCTATATACCAAGGAATATAACTAAACACTTGGGCTAATCCTAGTCATGTCCGTATGCCACGTATCATACCTCATCCTGAAACATGTAAAGTAAGTGGGTACTCAATAAGTGTACACCAGAGCGGCAGTGGCGGACCCAAGTGGTGGCTAACGGGTTCAACTAAACCCGCTTCACCAAAAAATAATACTGTGTATATATATAAATTAGGATTAAAGCTGTGTAAATTTTGTATAAATATTTATTTGAACCCACTTGACAATTACTATTTTACGACTAAAGTTATATACTTCTAAGATTGAACCCGCTTGCACAAAATCCTGGGTCCGCCATTGCAGAGCGGTACTCAATAAGTGTCATAGACTCTCTCTAACTCAAGTTCATGGGATAAGATTTTACAAAAACTATGCAACCAATATTTGATATAAGGTGATAAATAATTATATAAATCATGCTCTTTATCATTTCAAATGAAAAGACAAGTGAAGTAAAAAGCATGATATAAATTCTTAGAACATTTGTATCAATCCAAGATTTTTAATAAAATCATACAAAACCATTTCAATTTCATTAAGTCATCAAAAAACACTTTCGACTCCTTAGGCCTAAACATAAGAAAGTCTTCTTTATCTTTCACCGGGGTATTATACCGACGCCGACATAATAAACAACTACAAGGTGAATAGGTGATCAACCTAGCAACAAGTATTTGACCCTATTTGTCTGGGCGGCTTCCTGTAGTGCCGTACGAGTCGACTTAACCTCATTACTTTAAGTAATAATCATTTGCCCTCTTAATGGAAAACTTTATCCCACAAACCTCGGCTTAACCTTGGAATGCGCCCCTACACCGACTCGTGTAGTTCCATGGTAACGAACTCAACGTTCGAACCAATCTCGGTGGTCTCCACTAGTAACTCCCAAAACATTTGAATATCAAAAATAGATTCATAGCCTAATAGCCTCAAAGGATCTATTTTTATCAAATCATGATTTTCATAGCCAATCCAAACCATTTGAACAAAATCAAATGAATAACCTTTTTCATTTAATGCCTTCATCACTTTAACATCAATTTTTAAAAGATACAACAAGTGCTACTCCATTGATCAAATTTCAAAACACATACTTTTTCATGAAAACGTATCTTTAGTACTCAAATAGTTTATACTCTTATCAACACATAAGTTTTAATAAAATTTACAACGTTTTCCTTAAATGTCATCTTGCAAATAAGTTTTAAAAATAAGATTTGTATATAAAATCACATGACACTTCAAAATCAACAAACTTGGAAAGACACGGTGACATTCTTCTCGCTTGTACCCACAAGTACGGATGCACATTTATAAGTAATATCATGTATTAACAAATCATGTTTTTAGGGAGAATCCCTCAAGAAGAGTAAGTCATAATCAACTTACCTCAATCTTCAAGTTCCAAAAATACTACAATGCTCCAATTGATTAAAATGCCCAAATATCGCCCACTATTCAATATCTACCATTAGATATCCCAACTACATGAAAACAAATACGAAAAGATTCATAAATATCCATTTAGGCTTCACAATTCGGCAACAAGCCTTCAACCATCCCAAGTTATCCAATAGGTTCACCCATTATCCTATTCAATTCTATTCTTATCATTTAATACTCATTTGGAGTCATTAATGGTTCTACGTTAATTACCCAACATCATCAAGTCAGTATTCATTGTCTTCTCCACAAAACCCTAGGTTCAAGAACACCCATTTCAAAAACTAGTGATGTATCTTATCCAAATGGTTATTCTCGATTCAATTCGTTCATCAATTAATTGATCAAGTCTATATGAATCATTAGAAACTCAAGACATATGCCTTTGTACTTCATCACTGTTCATCTTCTTCTTTGCCCAAAATATCATTTTCAAGACCCACCCTTAGGGTTTATACAATATCCCGTTAGAACTTCAAATAAAACTCATAAAAATGCTACCCATACTTCAATATATCATATATGTGAAGCTCAAGTGAAGGGATTGCCTCTTGGTGGAAGAATCTCACTTTTCCTCTTTTTGGTGTTCTTAAAGATTCAATACATTTCGTATGAATTTTGATTCATGAATGATGTTAAAACTAACATTAAATGGTGTTATGTAGCCACAAATGCATCTTAAACACTTACCTTGAAGTGTGTTGATGAGGGATGTGCTCCTCCTTCTCTCTAGATTCAAGACCCTTTTCCAAAATTCCTATCTCTTTCTCTCTCCCCAAAATATTCACTTTTATCATTTTGATGGCGTGCGTAGCTACGCACACCTCCAACGTAGCTATGCTCCCTTCCTCTTCAGCTCCCCTTCGTTTGAATACCTTGCTGAAATCAGCTACACCCAAGGCAGCGTAGCTAATGGCTGCTAAGATACCCTTTAGTAAAAAGATCATAACTTCTTGTAGGAATATCCAAATGATGAACGGTTTGAAGCATTGAAAACTAGACTCATAGACTTTAATTTGATAGGTCGTACACCACATAAATCTTCATGTATTGGGAGTTGTGCTCATTTGAAGTTAGATCTAGTGTAAACTCATTTGAAATTTAGCCCATCATATAGTTTCCAGCTTGACTTAGCCTTAGGGCTCTTCTAGACCATAAACCATTCTTGATGCACCTCATACATGTATTATCATGATCAATTGGTATCCTTCATATTATTAGTCATGTTCATACCCGAATTAATATAATTAGCATCCGTCAATCTTCTTAATGGTATTAAAACACTTCAAAATTTTCCGGGGTGTTACAGGTATCTCTGCTAGTACAGTGGCTTATGGATCCAAAATAACAAATGTTCTCTTCCTTACACGTGTCTTCCTTTTTTTTTTCTCTTTTCTTTTTCCTTGAAGCATAGGCTCCTCTGGCATGGGCATCGGGTCATGTATAATCAGCTTGCTTCTTGGGTGGTTTATGGAATTCTTCATGATCCATATCAAGAATTCTACATCAGCAGGTAAGCCCTGAGAAGGGTGTCTTTAGTTCTGTTTGATAATTTTACGCTTGCTGCAGCATTTGGCATTTAATCAAATTTACTTAGTAATAGGTAATGGTCCATAGCTTGATGCTGACTGTTCAGTTAAGGACTTATGATAGTGAGCTGTGTGTTTCAGTAGATCCCCCAATTTTCATAGAACTTATCATACTATCCTGTTCGTTTTCCTAGAGCCGAGGGTCTTCAGAAACTACCTCTCTATCTTCATATGGTAGTGGTAAAGGTCTGCGTACACACTACACTCCCCGAGCCAACTTGTGGGATTACACTGAGTCTGTTGTTGTTTGTTATCATACTGTCCGGGTTCTTGAAATTTTTCTCGAGCAACTACTCATTTACAATACTTCACCGTGCATATAGCAGAACACATTCGTTTTTCTAGAATGACATGATTTTATCATCACGTCAAATGAATCATTGCTTCTTGTCTTAGAAGGACCAAACATGTTAGTCAGTGTAGTCGAGTCCGTCTAACGGTTATCATAATGTTGCATAATGGACATTCATTTTATGTCACTAGAATGTCCTGTAACTTGGTGCATGATGGACATTCTATGTCACATGTAAACATATCTAAGTAAGTTGTGATTATGTCTTAGTCAGGACGACAAAGACTCTGAACAGGAATCAGCTCCACATTTGCTTGAGAAACTGACACGCTTGTCCGTTGCTGATACATCTTTAAGTGATTGGCACTTGGGCTTCCATATTTCTTTGGTATGTTTTGCATTATTCATTTTGTTGCTTCTATATATAAAGTACCCCCTCTGTCCCAAACTTTGTTTCCTACTTTATTTAATCAGTTTTCCCAAAATTATGTCCACTTTCCTCGAAAGGAAGCTTTTTCTCAGTCTAAAGAGGACAGATAAAATTAGATGAATGGAGTATTTGCTACTTCACGTTTTTCCTCTGGATCTGTACTAACATTTCATTTTTCGGGTCTGTCACTATGAATATTTCTCTATTATTGCCCTTGTAAAATGCCTTGTTTCAGATCTCGAGATATATTTCCATAGACGTGTCTTTAGTCTTACGCATCTCATAGTTCTTTGACGAGACAATTGGGAGCCCCATGTGTATTTAGCATCCCAACCATTCAGAAACTCTAGTTTTCTGACATTTTGTCTTCTTTATGATGTATATATGATTAAATGGAACTGGTTAATTAGAGAATCTATTAGTCCTGCTTTATTTATTACTTGGGTGAATCTAGGAAGATAAGACATTCATTAGTTTGACTGTGCAATATGACTTATACTAGCTTCTGTCATGTATGTTTACATTGTTCACTTGTTATCAGGTGCAAATTCGAAGATCTTATCTGTAGCATTCTCGTGAGACATATCTGAAGAAGATTTTAGTTTACCTTTGCAATTCTATTGCATACTTTTTAAAACTGGCATTCTGAATAAAATTAGAAAGATGTTCTATTGCTCAGGAAGAAAGGTGGTAGGTGGGCTTAAATAAGCAATATAGGAATTTATTTCTCTATATCAATCCTTCGATGCGGCAAGAACTGACTACAAGAAAAAATTTCTTTTCCATTTGCTGGAACTAGAACTGATATAACAATAAAATCGTCATATCATTGTTGAAATATGAGTCATTTTTCTTTCCCAGCTTACTTTATCACATTCCCTGTTATTCTTGGCCCTCTTGTGCTATAACCCTCCACCATTATGTATTCTCGTTGCCCCCTCTCCTTCTCTCTGCTTCACATGGAATGGAGCAGATTTTGCCATCAACCTACTACCATACATCATTTAAGCTATTTGTACACTCTCCCCCATGCAGGATATGCTGCCAGAGTATATTACCATGCATGTTGCAGAATCAATTCTTTTTGCAGGAAAAGCTGTTAGGGTTCTTCGCAATCCAAGTCCCAGTTTCCAATTTAAGGATGGTCTATCTCATCAGCAAATACAAAGAGGATCTCAAAGGACCCAAGGATATACAACGACGATATCTTTCCAGAATAGCTCCTTGGATAATAAGTTAATTGGAGAAGATTTACTCCCGCAGGCAGAGGCTGACAAGATTGAATCTCTGATTCAACACTTAAAGGTCTTTTATTCGATAAGCTTCTCAGTCTTTAATATTGATATGTGCGATATATCTTCTTTGGCACATGTATTCAAGCTTGGAACCTTATTTAACCTGCTCCTGATGGATTTCTCCCTCCTGAAGCTAAGTGCACATTCTATCTATTGTTTGGCCTAAATTTAGAACTATCTCATTTGTAGGAGTCGTCTGAATTCCACAAAAGATCATTCGAGAATGCCATTGATACAATAAAAGCAGTTGCAGCCAGTCATCTGTGGCAGGTGCAATTGCATACTGTACCATTTCTTTCCTTGCTGCAGAAAATGCACTAACAAATCATTCCTGTTCGCAGCTTGTTGTTGTGCGTGCCGACTTAAATGGGCACTTGAAGGCTCTTAAAGACTATTTTCTTTTAGAAAAAGGTGATTTCTTCCAGGTAAAGGAAACTGACTTCTACAACTTATGTTTCACAGGTTGTCAATGATATCATTTTCTCCTGATGGTTGTTTTTTCCAGTTTTTGGGACAGCTCAGCGAGAAAGTTGCATAATTCAATTAAAGATCAATAGAAGGGAGCATTTTATGTTTTATACTAGTATTCTGAATAATCTATGTGGCTACTGTTTTTATCTCCAAAGCCTAGGGTTTTTTAACCTAACTTAAACATGCTGAAGGTGCTTATGAAGGAAATATTAGTATCATCCAGATGCTCTTGAAGACTTTCTGGATAATAAATTTTGTTATTGTATCATATAAATAAAATTCATGCTGATGTGAAATACATCATTGACAAAATATAAACTACCTATGTATATTAATAGGCAGCAACTAAATTAGCAATTTCATCAGTTAGTAGTCGTAAACTTACATAGTCTTGTGATATTTTTTTCTTTCTATATTCTATTGGTGGAAAGGACATAGGCACTAATTGATGCAACACAAGTAGAGCTAATTTCTTATGTCGTGGCTCAGCTATATTTAACTTGCATTTGTTGTAAATATGTGCGAGAAGTGTAGGTGACTAATGAATATGCCATAAGGAGCTAGTACTATTCTATTTGTATGCATAAAGAGCATGTGCTGTTTGAGAGCTATTCCGTTTAATGATTTTTGCAAATAAAATTTTTGTTTCTTCAGTAGTACTGACAAAAAGTATTTCTGACAGAGTTTCCTCGAGGAGAGTCGCCAGCTGATGCGTTTACCACCTCGCCAATCTACTGCAGAAGCGGATCTTATGGTCCCATTTCAACTAGTAGGTGTTGTATAGGACAATAATGCTTGTATCGACTACTGCCTTCTGTTTTTCATATTTTCTATTGTCTTGCATTCAGCATTCCAACTCCTAAAATCATTTTTACGTTTTACATACTGGTTCTTTTCTTTCTTGTCTGGCCTCATTAAAAGGTAACTGATGTTGGTTGCCTGAAGAGCAATCCATGATTTTGAGAAGTTCGGTTGAATGGTTTTTGATATGCTGAGGTCTTTGATAAGTTGTCTATAAGAAGGCTGTTGTGTTGTTCTAAATGCTTCTTTATTTTTTTGATTATTTTCTACCAAATTTGGAGCGTAATGGCAGAGGCAGAATTTTGTTTGTCCAGTTGCTTCTTCTTTGCTCTTGGCGTGGCATGGTTTTTGTCGTGGTTTATAATCATTAAAGATATCTAAAGTCTTGAACTACCTTGGTTACATTGCAGGCTGCTTTAAAGACTATTGGTGAAGAGGACAAATACTTTTCAAGGGTGTCTTTGCGGTAAGATTATAATTTGGTTTCTTATATTTAAAATGCCTAAACAGTTTATGTCACATTAACTTTTCCTGATGTAGGATGCCATCATTTGGAATTGCTTTAAAACCCTCACCAGTTGATCTGCTCAAGGTAAAAGTGAATAAAGATGGAGACTCACTAGGGCACCCAGATGCATCTTTGGAGGTGTCCCTTGATGGATGGGATGGCATTTCCCTTGAATATTCTATTAACTGGCCATTGCAGCTGTTTGTTACGCCGGAAGTGCTATCCAAGTAATATTACAGCTGCCATGAAATCTATATCTTTTCAAATCCAAATAGTGAACGTAGAAGAGGAAATATTTCTCTTATTTGAAAAATACTTTTTGGGTATATGGTTTTTCTAATGGCATAATGTCTTGGATGACCACCCAGAATATCTTTAGTAACAACCCGCCAGAATAAAATGAGGATGTGAACAGGAACGATACATGGACATTGTTATTTGCCAAAACCTTTAGCAACTACTCTTTTTTATTAATTGCTATTTTGCATTAGGTATCAAAGGATATTCCAGTATCTGCTCCGTCTTAAGAGGACGCAAATGGAGTTGGAAAAATCATGGGCTTTTGCTATGCATCAAGATCATATTGACTTTGCTAAACTTCGAAATGACTCTAGAAAGTCATTTGTGTCTCAGCATCGAAGGCAACGCCTTAGACCAATGTGGCATGTTCGAGAGCACATGGCCTTCTTGATCAGAAATCTTCAATTCTATATTCAGGTATTTCCTGTAAGATATCTCTGTGCATCCTGTCAGTTATCATTGCTTAATAGATGATCCAACTTTCTTAACCAAATGCTTTGTTGTGTAATAGATTTAATGCTAAAAGGCTCTTCTTTGAAGTGATAAATTTTCACGATCACAAGAACATATGAGCTATGATATAGTAAACTAATCAGGCAGTTATCTTCTTTCATTTCCTTCAGCAGAAAATAGACTCTTGAAGCTCAGAAAGGTTGTTTCGTTGACAATTCTTACATATGATGTGAAAGGCCACAATTTTACGTTCTTCAACTTAATGGGAAAAAACTTTACTAATTTATATGAAAGAACATGTCATAGTCCATCACCATTAAAGTTGTGATTCTAATTCTTAAGTCGGTAGTTGATGAAGCCATCACAAGAAGGTTCTCTGTTAGACAACCTTGAAAGTTTTGTCTCTTTGTTGTCTTCCGCCATAATGACTTTGCGAAAAAACTAAAAACACATTTAATTTCTCAGGTGGATGTGATAGAATCTCAATGGAACATTTTGCAATCTCATATTCAGAATTCTCATGATTTCACGGAACTTGTGGGCTTCCATCAAGAGTAAGTAATTGGACATTTCGACATGTATTATGCTGCCTGTAACTATTGAATAGTGATTGCAACTGCTGCTATCAGTGCCTTTCGGAATTTAAAATTTGTATGCATTGTTGAATCTTCCTAGTTCTACACTCTTGCTCTATGCTTCTTAGAATTTTTTCGTCCTTTTCAGGTGTATATTGTCAAAGATTATCACCACTAATTTGTTCTTGAAACATTAATCTGCAATTATATCACACTGTTAATGAAATGGAGCTAATAGATAGTTATCATCATTACCAATCTAAGCTGTAGACTTGTAGTTTGCTCTTTTTTATCTCTGGGACATTCTATTTCAGATATAGGTTGTCTGTTTTTGAACTACTTTTTGCAATGTGAAGACAGTTGCATAACCACCGCTGTAAGCTTTCACATATGAGCCACAAACATAAGCAAAATTTTAATTTGCGACATAAGTTAGAAGTGTATCAAGAATTTTGTTGCGTATATTGTGGACTTGTTTGTTGTCCTGAGAGACGAAACTACCGCACCTTAGTTCTCATAGTATTGAACTTCTAGTAGTTTTTTCAGTAATGCCGGTGCACGGGGCTGCCCTTACTATGTCGTTGCAACTCATATCTTGTGATTGCTGCTTGTTCTTTGGTATAAAAAGTTGATGGACATTGGGTTGTTTTTCAGTTACTTGGCTGCACTGATTTCACAATCTTTCTTGGACATCGGTTCTGTCTCAAGAATTCTGGATGGAATAATGAAGCTATGCTTGCAGTTCTGTTGGAAGATCGAAAGCGACGAAAGCAATAGAAGTACTAAGGTGCTGGAGCACATAGCTGAGGTACTATTAAGTTGATTTATGGTTCTAGTGTTTTCATTTTCTAATGATAGTCAAGAACAACATGTTCAGAGAATAACTGATGGCTGGTCCATTCAAATTCATCACTAAGAAGCAAGAATTTCCCATACACAAATTGGGTCAAAATACTCTGCCCTTTGCTCGCCCCACCTCTGACGTTCTTCATGTAACACTACTCTTAAATAGAAGCCAAGACGTCTTTTCGTTGATGTTTTGGTCGCTTGTCATTCTCCGTCTTCTAACACTTGATTAACCTCAACTTATCTGACTTATGAGTGCTGACAAAGATGTGGTGGCACCTTATTTTGTTATCATCAATATTACTATGATATAAACTATACCATGACAGTTAATTTAGTTTCCCGCACTAGATTTTCTGTGGCTTTTGTTCCTTGAAGAACTTATTACTTTCGAATGATGAAAACTTATTTTACTTAAGTAATTGAATTTGATCATTTTTGTTGTATGGATTAATAGTTGTTATTTCTTATGATTTCTCAGGAGTTCAACAAGAAATCAAACTCCCTATACACAATACTACGTAGTAGCAGGCTTGCTGGGAGCCAGAGAGCCCCGTTCCTTAGGCAATTTCTTTTGCGACTCAATTTCAATTCCTTCTTTGAGGTAAATCTCTTCTGGGGTTACGTGGAAACTTCATATTTAATTTGCTTATTTTATTTATAATACTTTAAAATTTTATCAACAGGCAAAAGCAAAAGGGGTGCTCAATATTGTGAGACCTCGGCCACCCGCATCTGTTCTGCAGTGATAATTTCTTCTTCTAAAAGCCACCCAATATAGTGTGATGAATTCAGTGTTGATAATGCAGTATAAAGCTTTTCAAACTTGGATAAGTCGAATGATAGGTCAAGTTCTTGAGTTTCATGTTAAAAATGAGGTCATGCTGTTAGCTGGCTGATCATTTTCTTTCAAGTAAAGACTTGGGCGGTAATGCTACCCTTCCTCTACTGTCTTTTCGTGGTGAATCCCCCTCTCTTTGAATCTCTGAAAACAAGAGAAAGTTACTATGTATTTGACCGGGAAAAAAAGGGCAATCCATTGTACTAAGCTCCCGCTATACGCTGGATCGGGGAAAGGCCGCACCACAAGGGTCTAATATATACAGTTTTACCTTGTATTTTTGTAAGAGTCTATTTCCACGGTTCGAACCCAAGACATCTTGATCACATGAGTGCAAAAAGTATTCGACCGTATAGATCAAATAAGAGGGAAAGAGAAGGAAGAAGAAAACAGAAGATGGGGGAGGGCCTGTTCAATCATAAGATTAGTAGATGACTTCTTTCCATCTATTCAAGCTTAATAACCTAGACAAAATCAGTTAAGGATCTGTTTTTCCATAAGAATTTTTTTCTGTTTAAAAAAGAAAAAACTCATTTTCAAAACGTTGTTCGGTTATACGGTAAGTAAACTGAATATTTAAAGATGAGTTTCAAAAACTTAATGAAGTTTGAGTTTCAAGTTTGAAAAAGTAGTTTTTATCACCTTTTCAAGCAAACAGTGTTTCCCTTCATAAAATTGCAATATTTTTTTTATAAGTGAAATACATATTCAAATAAAATTTTAATTTTTCCCTTTCATTTTCAACTTAACTTCAAAAATTACTTTTTTCAAATCTCACAAATTTAGAGCCCGTTTGGACGTAAGAAAAATTTCACTTTTTTTCAAAATCAGTGTTTGGCTATAAATTTTTAAATTGTCACTTGAAGATGTATTTTAGAATTTTTCAAAAAATTAAAAAAATTCCAAAAAACTGTTTTTTAAAATTTTGACTCAGATCGCTCACGAAACTTTAAAAACAACCCAAAATTATATTTATGTCCAAACACAACTCTAATTTTCAAATATCATTTTTTAATTTTTTTTTCTGGAACTTTACAATTCTTATGTCCAAACGCCCACTTAGAGGGTGTTTGGATGGGCTTTAAAAGCTGGTTAGCACTTTTTTATTAAATGTAGTGTTTGACAAAAAAAAGCTGCTTAAAAAAAGCTAAAAAGTGCTTAAAAAAGCCAAAAGCAAGAAGTTGGCTGATCCCAACATTTTTTATTTTGGCTTTAAAGCCATTATAGTTTGACCAATAAAATTACTCTTTTGTCCCTTATAAGTTTTTATAATACCAAAATTATCCTCAAAAGAAACTATTAAAATTTCTTTTTTTTTTCTACACCCCTCCCCACCCCCACCACATCCCTNTTCCATCTTTCTTTTTTAATATATTATACTTATATATAATTGCTACTCCTGTAATTAGCTCCTTTATAATGTTAACAGCTTTAGGGATATTTTTGTCTTTTTAATAGGAAAAAGTGCTTACCAGCACTTGTTTGCCAAACACTTCAATATTTTTTTTTTAAAGCTTCAGCACTTTTATCCAAACATGTAACTGCTTATTTATAAAATAAACTTCAGCACTTAAAGCTGCTTGTAAGCACTTGTGCTTAAAAGTCACTTTTTTTAAGCCAATCCAAACGGGCTCTTAGTGTCGAAACACCTCCTTAATTCCCACCACCAAGGCCTTTACCAACTCCCCTCGAGGCCTCAGTTTGGGCGGAAAATTAGGTGAGGAAAATGTAAGCACACGCTCTAACCAAAATAGTGATTAATCGCAGATAACAGCTTTACACTATTCCACCAACCTCTAAAATAAAAACTCACAAACCTAACACGAGCAAAGCACAACGAGACAAGACTTTGCAAAATAGCGCACCAGATTGAACTAGACCAACAAATCTTTGGAGGGCATAAACCCATCCCTTATCATCATCTTTCCCATCTTCTGCTTCTGCTTCTCCTTCTGTTTCATTATTTTCTGATTCTGTACATTCATTCTCACCTGTAAATGGATTCCAAGAACCAATCTTCAGACAACCCAGAAAACCAAACACCTCAAGAAGACCAACAACTTGTCCCATGTCCACCTCTACCCATAGCCTCCATCTCCCTTTCTCTCTCTACAATCCTCCCCACCCACTTCCTTACTCCTCCCAAAATCTCCTCCACCCTTTTCAGACCCAACAAAGTTAAAATCCCTACCCAAATTTCATCTCTTTCTAATCTTTCTCTTTCAGCTTCAGCTTCTCTCCCTCCTCCTACAAAATCCAACTTCAAGTCCACCTTCTCTGCTAACCCTCTTCAAGATTCTCTCACTCTAAACCCACTTCGCCCTTCTGAGCCTTCTAATGCCGCAGGCCTTCGACGAGCATCCATCGTTTGGTTCCGTAACGATCTCCGTGTCCACGACAATGAGTCGCTCAACGCTGCCCACAATGAGTCCATGTCTGTTTTGCCCGTTTACTGTTTTGACCCGAGAGATTACGGCAAATCCTCATCTGGGTTTGATAAAACCGGCCCATATCGCGCTAGTTTCTTGATTGAATCCGTCACTGACCTTAGAAAGAATTTACAGGCAAGAGGGTCTGATCTTGTTGTTAGAATTGGAAAACCAGAGACTGTGTTGGTTGAATTAGCTAAAGCTGTGGGAGCTGAAGCAGTGTATGCTCATAGAGAAGTTTCGTATGATGAGGTTAAAGGGGAAGATAAGATTGAGAGTGTAATGAAGGATGAGGGAGTGGAGGTGAAGTATTTTTGGGGAAGTACATTGTACCATGTGGATGATTTGCCTTTTAAGTTGGAGGACATGCCGACGAATTACGGAGGATTTAGAGAAAAAGTGCAAGGGTTGGAGGTAAGGAAGACGATCGAGGCATTGGATCAGTTGAGGGGATTGCCTGCTAGAGGTGATGTGGAAACTGGGGAGATTCCTTCTTTGGTTGATTTGGGCCTCAATCCAAGCGCCACCATGGGTCAGGTATTGTTATTTTACTCGTTTTTTAGTTTCAAATTGATCGGTAGAAAAATGTAGAAAACGCCTCAGGCAGATAATTTAGTATTGGAATGAAACGAGTTTTAGTTGTTATGGAATGAAACAAGTTTTACATTGGTATCTAGAAAATGTAGAGAACTTATGTTGTTTGAGAACTCCTAATTTGCATGAAGGACAAACTTTAAACTAAAAGAAACATTCTTTTTGAATATTGGAATGACACGGGTTCAGAAGTAGTATAGCGGATGGTAAGAATTCAGATAGTTGAATTCAACTGGTTTTATTTTTTTAATATTCGAATCCAACTAGTTTGAGATTGAGGTATAATTGTTGTTCTTTAGTTTCCCATTGCTTTGTTTCTTAGCAACTTCATTTTAAGTGATAGAGACGATCAGGAGTCCTTTTTATATCAGAGTGGAAGTGTTTGGCATTTGAGCATCAGTAAGTTAAATGACCCTTGCTCTACTTGTAGTATCCTTGTATGGACTAGTTCTGCGTACTGAAATATCAAGCTCATAGCTTTGAAAATTTATTGATCAATACATTGATGAACTACTTATTAAGTGGTCTCACAGCACACCAAACAACTTTTATTTGGTGGCTCGAATTGTAATCTGGAAAGAACCATCTTTAGGGAGTAGTGTTTGCATGTTGCTTTTAAGTAATATCTACGTGTACCATTCGTAATCACTTAAGAAACCATTGCATGATTTTTTGCTGACTTGAAACTGTAATTCTCTTACTGCATTTAGAACTTCTGTAAGGCGTCGTTTGGTTTGAATATAGGTTATGCCGGGATTAGTTATGTGGGGATTGTTTTTTAACCACTGTTTGGTATGTTGTATTAAAAATGACATTTGCATAATTTCTAAGAAGGTATAAGTTATCCTGGCACTAATTACCCCACCCCTACAAGGTATAAGTTATCCCGGTATTAGTTTTAATCCCGGGATAACTTATCCCAGGTTTGCTAACCATACAAAGTATTAAGGTGATATTAAATTTTTATCCCAACACTATTTGTACTTATACCTGGTACCAAACGACCCCTAAGTTGTTTAACATCACAAACTATCCCGACAGTTGATTTGTTTCAGTTACTTTGCAAACTATGGAAAATGTAAACCTCTCTTTATCTTGGTATATTTAAAACATTTGTATTTGCCCCTCATTTAGAATGGAAAACCAGCTGCTAATGCTTCCCTTGTGGGAGGAGAGAATGAAGCACTGCAGAGACTTAGAAAATTTGCAGCGGAATGCCAAGCCCAACCCAATAAGGAAAACAAGGATGGCACTACTGACAGCATATATGGTGCAAACTTTTCTTGCAAAATATCACCTTGGCTCGCTATGGGTTGTCTCTCTCCCCGTTCCATGTTTGATGAATTGAAAAAGTCCACTTCAAGGTATTGTCTGATCAATAGTTTATTTCTTATCCTGATACTTAAGTCTCTGAGACTGGTATAACTGGTCAACACTTCATTGGTACTTTGTGCTGCAGAACGATTTCTGCTGCCTCTAACCAGAAAGATGGTGGTAGTGGTACTGGACTTAACTGGCTGATGTATGAGCTGTTATGGAGGGATTTTTTCAGGTAATATAGCATGTAGCTTAGCTCCTAGGACCGTTGAGCTTGTTTCACTTCTATTCAGTGTTAAGTGTTATATTCATCCCACACTTCATGACAATTCGCACCCTTCAGTGTTGAAGCCTTTCACGACAGCAATGTGTCACGCTGAATCTTATTGAGCTTATACCATATATTTTATTAATTTTTAATAACGTTTTGTTCTATGGTCTGCTAGATTCATCACCAAGAAATATAGTGCTGCAAAACAAAATAGTGCTGCGCCAGTTACTGCTTGTGTAGGAGCTGCTGCTTGAGGAATGAGGATGGTCTATTCCAAGAGGAGAATGGAGGTTTCCTTTTTGTATGTTGATGATTCTTTCCAGAAGTTTAGCCGTAGAATTTAGAGTTGGATTGTCTTGAGATTGAAGCATTTATCAATGATATATTTTATCTTAGACAATAAGTGTTGGATATGGAAGAATTCGCCGCTATTGCTTTACCATCTTATAAGTTCTTTTATTTGATCGATAGTTGAAGCAGATATGCTGACAAACATTCCTGTATGAGTATTCTTTAAACTTAAATAACAAGTAAATGTGGCATGCAATTGAAGAAAATGCATTATCTTAAGAACAGGCACAACGGAGAAAACACTTGAGGAAATATATGTTCAATGTTTCAGCGTGTGTGAAACATGGTTCCCCAAAACATGCGTCTGGTCAAACTAGCTTTTAAGCTATTTTTAGCTTATTTTAGTGTTTGGCAATATTAAAATGTGCTTAAAATAAGTTAAAAAGTGCTTAAAACGAGCTATAAGTTGGGCAAATCCATCTTCAGACTAGATGACACCAGAAACTCTTAAGAGATGATAGCACAACAAATACAAGCCATAACAACATGATATACACACAGGTCACCCATGCCCAAAGTTTTGGTCCTCCAAGTTCAGCACCTAAAGTCAGTCGCCTGAATACCAAAACACCAATACAGCCAACAGAAGTGGAGAAGAAAAAAAAAAAGCAAAGTGATTCATTATATGCGATGTAGTTGTACAGTGTGTCAATGAGCCAGGGCAGGCCATAGATTTGGACAAGCTAAGGGGAAATGGAGACGGCTAAAACGTCTCAATATAATGCAGTCGGATAGAGCAGAAAGAATGCAGCACTTAGTGACACTGCAATGTATGCGGTGCAACCTTTAGAGAAATGAAACAAGTAGTAATCTGCAGAGGAAAACATAGTTTTTGAATGGGAAGTTGGAAAATATAACAAGTGCTAAGTAGGATTTCTTGAAGGAAAAAGGAGACCAAATTCAATAGAGAGAGTAGTCCATTTGCCCTTCATCCAAAAGTAGAATTACCTTCCATTTAATCTCAATACTTGAAGAATTTGAGAAGTTACAATAAATTGACCAGATTCATATGCATAATTAAAAGTTGTAACTGAATAGTCACTTTCTACTGCTACTATTTAAGAACATAATATTGACAGTTCAGTGGAAATCGATCAAGTACCTTTTTTCAAGCAAAGATGCCACAATTTGATTTGTATATGAATTGTCATTTTTACCTATTACTTTGTAAATAGATATGCTCTAAACTCTTTGAGGAAGTTCGGTACTGTTCTTCTTGAATTTCATTATACTTACACATTTTTTTTAATATCAAAGTATATGGATCCTGTTAAACTTATTTTTCATCATTTTACATGGAAGAAAGTTGTGTTAATTCCACCTCCTTTGTTTCCAGGCTCTGCTCTTTGTTTCGAAGGTAAGTTATCATCTCTCTCCCAGACTCATAATTTATTGTTCAATTGTCTTCTATCAGTTTTTTTAGTGGAAATGATGTATGTTAATAAACGTGAATGCTCTATTTGTCCTTTTATAAGCTTATAAATACGTCTTTAACTTCGAATGTTTTGATAATTTGTGTTATGGCTAAGTCGAAATGTTCTCATCAGTCTTTCACATATTCTGTGTACAAAATAAAGTATTATCTAAATACAATTGTCGACATTTATTAAAAAAAAGGTACAACTTCTGATGACATAGTAAAATTGTCGAGCTTTTTCTTTCTTTCCCGAATTCAACTTTCCTTATATGAAAATAAAGGATTTTTTTCTTCAAATTTAGCCTAAGAAAATCAAATAAAGAGTAGAGCCAAGCATCTCTCACTTTTAAGGCGTTACAGTAATGGAATTAACAGTAAAGTCCCTGTTAAAATTTTAAAGCCAAGATTCCAAGGGAGATGGCACCTCAGACGTACACATTATCAAAGATGTATATAATATTCCTTGATCTTATTACCAATATTAATTCTCGCCAAGTCTAACATTAGACGATTAGGTATTAATTAGACGATTTCAGGTGACAGAAGAACTGAATACAAAAATTAACTATAAGAGGAAAGCTGCAGCTCTAACATCTGTTGGCTTGTGTCAGACTTACAAACAACAATTTGATTGCTTTGGACACTTGGCATTTGCCTGGTTATTTCTCATGAATAGATTTGGATGTTAATATTCCACATGCACTTTTACAGCTAAAAACTACCAAAGGAATCAGCATGATGTGCTCAAGTTATTGGAAATTCAAGATAAAATTGAAGATGAATTTCCTTCTTTCTCATTGTATTTGCAAATGAAGTGTACTAGTATATATACAGAAAAATAAAGAAAAGAAAACCTTCCAATTCCCTGGTTTTTAGGGTTGAGTTAGGCCTAATGTCCTTTTTCTTATCATTGTATCATAGTCAGGATCATGTAATTCTTTGATTACCCGATGTTGGGCCCCACGTTATACGCTTTAGATGTCCCGGCAAGTTCCATTTCTTTATCAGAAGTACATTAAATTTGTTCATGAAGTAACTGCAACTTGTTATTGTTCACATAAATGCCAAGTTACCATAGACATCTTTCATGCAAAGAGTGGAATTTAAGTTTTTACAAATAATACAACTGTTTAAAGAAAGTTTTGCTAGACCAAATCATATCGGATATAAGTTGTGGTTGTAGTTCAAGAACAATGCATTATATGGTTCTCAAATCACCAAGAGAACTAACTACTGTTCTTGCTAAGTCTTATTATATCACATAATTGGACTGTTCTATAAACAAAACAGTAAGAATGATTTTGATGAAAGCTCAAAGGGTTCACATGGTTGGCTTGTAACTTGATCCCAATTTTTTCCATGGTTCTAAGTTCAAGAGAAAGGCATCTTGGTATGGCACAAGTCATTTTCAGGATATTTTCATGAGAAAGTCCTTTTTTGGTGTTTAGTTATCAACAACAATCAACAACAACAACAAACCCAGCTTAATCCCAACATGTGGGGTCTGGGGAGGATAGTCTGTACGCAGACATTACCCTTACCTAGTGCAGGTAAAGAGGATGTTTCCAATAGACTGTAACGACCCGGTCTGTCGTTACGCGAAACCTACATTATAACTGGTGTTAGTGGCTTATTACATGTTGGTTATTCTATTATTTACGTGTTAGAGTTGATAGGCTTGAAATCGAAATGGTTAAATGAGAATTTAGTCACTTAGTCCTTAAGAACAGCCTTAAAATGGGAAAAGNTAGTATTTTGGCGAATTCCGGTTGATAGGCGAGATTTTGATCCGAGGGTTGGAATGGGATTCCGAAAGTTGCTGTAGCCTCGTTAGGTCATTTTGGACTTGCCCGCAAAATTTCAGGTCGTTCGGAGATGAATTGGTTGGGTTTTTGATCAAATGCGAGTTTCGGAAGTTTTTTGGAAATCATAGGCTTGAATCCGATGTAATTTTGGTGCTTTGATGTTAGTTTTGAT
>ML255474.1:0-49597 GCA_005239495.1 Nicotiana undulata
CTGAGGCTTTATGGAAAAAGTGTTGAATGGCAAGGAATTTGTTATGGAAAGTAAGTATGGTAATATATTGGGATCGGGCCGTACGCCACGGCAAGTTTGAGAGTGATTATGTCTATATGGGATCGGGTCGTACGCCACGACAGAGTTGAAAAGAAATTGTGAAATATATGGGATCGGGCCGTACGCCACGGCAGTGTTGAAAGTAATTGAATATATATGGGATCGGGTCGTACGCCACAGCAGTGTTGAGAAATACTTGAGATACATATGCGATCGGGTCGTACGCCACGGCGAGTTTAGAAGGTACCTTATGGGAGCGGGCCGTACGCCACGGCGGATCTAAGAATGTGTGATTATTGTTTCGTTCAGTGGTCTTACCCTTGAAAGTGCTTTATTGTTTAGTTCAGCAATTGTTTGGATTTCTATTTTTGATATATATACTTGTTGCTTATTTCCTTGACATGCCTACTGTATTTTATTATATTCTATCATATGTTATTACTGCTTGACCTTAGTGAGTATCGAGTCGATCTCTCATCACTACTTCTTCGAGTTTAGGCGGGATACTCACTGGGTACATATTTATTTAATATGTACTCATGCTGCACTTTCTTTTCTTTTCTGTACTTGACTGTAAAGGTCCAGAGGCTGGTACGTCTGATTATCAGGCCGGTGCTAGATATTGATAGCATGGTCATATTTCATGGTGAGCTGCTTTCCGGCGACTTCCTAGTAGCACCCTGGAGTTCTTTTGTTATATTCTTTGTCCATTTCATTCAGACTGAGACTCTGTATATATTGTGGTCATTGTATATTCAGTAGTTGCACATGACACTCGTGACACTATTTCCTGGCACACACGCGTAGTGTATGTATATTTTGGGTTTGGGTTGTACAGGCATGCATATGCTTTATTTCCATGTCAAGCTATCATCATGTTTAACTGTTTAAAATTTGTAAATGTTGACTTGTTTAACTAGATGGGAAGGGTAACACTCAGTGTAATTTGTGTTGGCTTGCCTAACCCCGTCGTTGGGCGCCATCACGACCCAAATTAAGATTTTGGGTCGTGACAGAGAAACAATACAATGATCCACTGTTGGTGCAGCTGAAAGAAGGGATCCGTAAACACAAGACTACAACCTTTTCTTTTGGCATGGATGACAGTACATTACGATTCCAAGGGCGACTATGTGTTCCAAATGTGGATGGTCTTCGGGAAAGAATCATGGCCGAAGCTCATACTTCAAGATATTCCGTGAACCCAGGTTCTACAAAAATGTATCATGATCTCGATGAAGTATGGAATGACATGAAAAGGGGTATGGCGGACTTTGTGGAAAAATGTTCAAACTGTCAGCAAGTGAAGGCCGAACATCAAAGGTCCGATGGGTTGGCACAAAATATAGAAATTCCAATGTGGAAATGAGAAATGATCAATATGGATTTTGTGGTAGGGTTACTGCGCACTCCACATAAGTTTGACTCAATTTGGGTGATCGTGGATCGACTCACGAAATCAGCACACTTCTTACTAGTTACATCCACCTACATTGCGGAACAATATGCTCAATTGTATATCAAGGAAATAGTCAGGCTTCATGGAACTCCAGTTTCCATCATTTCTGATCGGGGCCCCCAGTTCACAACTAATTTCAAGAAGAAATTTCAGCAAGGTTAGGAAATTATGCGTGCTTGTGTATATGACTTCAAGGGTAGCTGGGATGATCATTTTTCGCTCATAGAATTTGCTTAGAACAATAGCTTACAAACAAGTATTCAGATGGCGGCGTTTGAGGCCTTGTATGATAGGAGAAGCTAAATTAATAGGACTAGACCTTGTGCATTAGGGTATGTAGAAGGTTAAGATCATAAAACAACGATTGAAAACTGCTCAAAGTCGTCAAAAATCCTATTAAGATGTTCGTCGTAGAGACTTAGAGTTCAAGGAGGATGATTGGGTGTTCTTAAAGGTCTCTCCCGTGAATGGGATCATGCGGTTTGGGAAGAAAGGGAAATTAAGTCCAAGGTATGTCGGGCCATATCGAAGCATTCAAAGGATAGGCCAGGTAGCGTACAAGCTTGAGCTACCACCTGAGATGTCATTAATACACCTAGTATTTCACGTGTCCATGTTGAAAAAGGTAGTTGGAGATCCGTCCGCTATTGTGCCGGTTGAGACCATCCAGGTTAATGAAGAGTTGTCATATGAAGAGATTCCAGTTGCCATCCTAGATAGACAAGTCCGAAAGTTGAGAAACAAAGAAATTGCCTCCGTGAAGGTATTATGGTAAAACCAGCTAGTGGAAGAAGCTACTTGGGAAGCCGAGGAGGAAATGAAAAAGAAGTACCCTCATTTTTTTGAGTAGCCCTGTAATATTCCTATAAAGTTCCCTCCCCCCTAATTTTTGCATTAATTGTCCAGCTAATGTAAGACATTCCCTTCTAGTTATATGTTCCTTATGAGGCCTCAATTGGTGTTATTTTGTGTTATGTTTCGTTATTTGATCATATATATGTTGTTAAGATGTGTTTCTAGGGCTTTCTCATAGGTGGATAGGCCTAGTTACAAAAGCAATTCTGGCGAAACTTTTAGAAAATTAGGGAGTTAGTCAAATTTGGGGCTGATGGTATGTGCTGTAAAAACTAAAGCTGTATAAGGTGCTACTAAGTGAACCTTGATCTCATTCGAGGACGAATGATTTAAGTGGGGGAGGATGTAAGGTCCAGTTAAATTATTAACCAAAAACTCAAGATTTCGTGGTGCCAAGTTAGGTTCATACGTTATAATAGTAGAAATCATATTAGCTGCAGAGTGAAGCAGAAAAGTTGGCCATTTTGAGGTCAGTTATGCGGCCGATTATACGATTGTCTAATCTCTTTGATCACACATCCACCTTGGACTTTTGTGAAGGGAAGTTCTGCGGTGCATTATGCGACCGCAGAATAGGTATGCAGACCGCATACTGGTCGCATACACAGGAAGAAAATTCAAGCCCCTGAGGGCTATTTTTACGATCACTTTGCGGACCGCATAACCATTATACGATTGCATATGCGCCCGCAGATATGTGTCAGGGATCCAATTTTCTAATTTTTAAAACCCGACCCGATTCCATTAAAATACCAACTTTAGGCCATTCTGAGCACATTGTTATGATAATTTAGAGTGAGGGAAAGGATCCTAGAGAGAGAGAAGGGGTGTTCATAAATTGTTCTTCAATTCTTGCATAACCACCTTGAATATTTACAAGAGAGGCTCCTAGGTCTCATTCCCAAAAAGGTAAGCTTTTATCACCTAAGCTCTTAACTCCAAAATGTAGCTATAATGGGCCATTAGTGAGGTAATTCATGGTGGTGAGGGTGTTTACTTTGCATGCATGGGATCTTAAGGGGTATGAGGGAGTGGTAAAACAAAGATAGAAAAGAATGGGGAATGGGTTGGTGTAATCTCTCACAAAGAGGGGCCATGAAACCTTAATAATGACATAATGTTTGATATAATGCTCAAATGAGGTAGGACTATGATCGTTTATCCTAATTATGCGTTCAACTGTGCTACATTGTTAAATAGATTGAAGGTTCTAAGGGTTACGGAACTTGTTATAGGAATTAAGGAAAACTCAATTAAGGTATGTATGGCTAAACCCTCTTCTTCTTAGAATCGAACCCCTGGTGTACGGGTATTTGGTGTAAGTTCCTCACTTGATCATACTAGAATTGGTTGCCTTAATGTGTTAAGTTGAAAGATTTATGTTCAATAATTGTTCTAAATATTTATCATGTCATCATGCTATTTGGGAATATGTTTGAAATGAGGAGTATAAGTTGAGAAAGGTTAAGAATTCGTGGCAAGAGTCGAATAATGCTTGCTAACCTAACTTGTTTGAAAGGCCTCCGTATTACTAAGGTTTTTCCAAGCTCCTTCCCGTATGTGTGCAACGCCTTAAATGATAGGACTTATTGACATGGATAATACTGTTATTTGAACATATAAAAAGGGAAAGATTTGAATTGTAAGATACGTCCAAGTGCCAAGAACAACTTAATAAATAAGTCTTCTCGTGCCATGTAATGAAAGATGGGAAAGAAATTTGAACTGCGTTGAACAATTTAAAGGGTGATGTCTCAAGTGAGATGTCTTAGCCGATCGGGCCGTGATCGAACACCATGATGTACACATGGTGGTACTTGTGCTGGATTTATTGACTTAAGTTGTGGATATGGATGATGTCTCAATTGAGATGTCTTAGCCGGTTGGGCCGAGATCGGACTCCGTGTAGGAACACAGTGGCATTATGAGTTGTGGCACTTGGCACTAAGATTATCAACCTAAAAAGATGGCAAATTGAATCGGAAAGTATATGATCTTATTTGATGTTTCTTTCGTATTTCTGTGAAGCTCTTATTGATTATTATGACTGTCTTCTCTTTGTTTCACTTTTCATTCTATTAAGATTGGTGTTTTCCTTTACATACTAGTACTATTCGACAGTACTAACGTCCCTTTTGCCGGGGGCGCTACATCTTTGAATGGATGTAGGTGGTTTCATAGCAGATAGTACCGATCGCAGCTAGCGGCGCATCCCCTTCTCAGTTATCTTGGTGAGCCCCCTATTCTTCTAGGGGTTGTGATGTACATCTTTTGCTTATATGCTTACACATTTTGAGGTATAGCCGGGGCCTTATCGCCGACATTATCATAACTGCCTTTGTATCCTTAGAGGCTCTATAGACATTTACGTGGGTTGTATAGAGGTATTGGAACGGGTCATTGAATTATGTTGTATTTCTTCTAAAACTCCTGATCCGCTAATTTGTTAATTGTATGTATTTTGGGGACTTAACCATGATATGATGAAAATGAAGTAATCAACTTGTAAGGTTCTCTCTCTCTCTCTCTCTCTTTTTATATATATATATATATATATATATATATATATATATATATATATATCACCAAGTATCATCATAAAAACATAAAATTATGAGGAGTAAGTCACACACCAAAGAGCCTCTATGATAAATAAATAAAAACAAACCTATTTGAGATGTAAGAATACATTTCTTATAGCACTAATAGAGCACCACATACAGTTTTATTGATGGCTTGAAAATTCAGTTACTTACTAAAAATGGACAGATCCTAATGTTCNACAAGCGAGTCAGCTAGTAGTCATCTAATAGGCTAGCTCGACCGGGTTTACTCGGTTGAGCGCCGGTCGCGCACCTCGAGGTTTGGGCGTGACAACAATCAACATTTGTACAACAAGCACATCACAGACATACACATCATGACCAACACAACACCCCAACTCAACACCCTTACTCTATCTTCCCCTTTTGGCATCATCGAAAAATAGAAAGAAGGTGTAAGACTTATTAACCACAGTTAATGAAAGATTCTTGGTCATTTAGGATACATCACAAGCTCAAGAATTATCAAAGCAAACAGACTAAGCTGATGAGCTAACCATGTGCTAGGCATTAAATCATTTTAAGAGAAATCATACAGCGATGCAAAAATAAGCCCAAGGCCTTGTATCAAACCATTAGAGCAAAATAAACTAAACATCCTGCAACCTACTCAGACTAGAATAGAGGAAACAAGAACTAAATCATCACTGGGATAACAAAATAAGCTAATGACATTGGGGGAATGACCAGGTTCATGGGTGAGAGGCAGAGGGGGCCAATGCTTTCACAGGGGTGGAAATCTGTTACGCATGAGCTTCTTTGTCCCTTCTGAGCTCCCCCTTAAGCTGTATGGTTTTTTTCTCAACTCATCATTGTCTTCTCGAAGCTTGGCATTCTCCTCAAAAACTAAATCCAACCTTTTAGTATTCTTTGTTTCCCTGTTGCTACTAGGTAGAATAGCAGAACATGTTGGTCCTCTAGCCTTGATCTCCTCAAAGCCACACTGCTTGAGGGTAACAACATCTAAAACAATATTGTGATTTCCAAACTTAAGCTCAGGCAAGGCAATATTAAGCTTTTCAATCAACTTAGTTAACATGAAGCCATAAGGCATAACATGCTTAGGCTTGTAAGTGTCTGCCGCTCTTTCCATGTGTTGAATCATCAAGCTAGGGAGATTGATAGCTCTACCAGTGTCAAGGAGTTGCATCACATCCATATCCAACAATATAGCCTTATGTATTCTCTCAGATCTCTGCAAAATATAGAAATTGACAACGTGAAAAAGCATCTTGTGAAAGGGAGTCATATTAGTCTTATAGACCTTCCGGGAGCATCCAATTAAAACTTATGTGAGAACTTTCTAGTGACTACAATTCCTGTGTCCACATCGTAGTCTATGGATGTCCACTTTTTTTCAAGTAATTTTCAAAACCTAAGGAGTGAATATTCAGAAGCATCCCAAGCTCCTCAACATCAAAATCCATCTCAAACCCCCTTACATTACTCTTAACCACTTTTCCATCAAACTGAAAGTTTGCATAGAACTCCACCACATCACGCACACACACAAGAGGGAAAGCCTTGACAAACATGTGTCTCAATATTGTAGCTCAATACTTTCAACTAGCTGAGCCATCCCTTTCTCACCAGTGTTTGTAAGAATCTTCACCTTCAACACTTTTCTATTCCTGAACTTAGTGAGCATATCAACCACAACAGGTACACCCTTTCTTTGCTTTCCTCTACTGGCCTTTTTAGATGGAGTAGTAGTCTTGGTATATTTGACCACCTTTATCTTTTGTGTTGATATATTTTCTCATAGATTAGTATCAAACTCATCTTCTGCATCAAACTCCACAATAGGTTCAATAATTGAATTCTGCTTCCTTGGCTTCTTGGCACATCTGGACTCCTTAATGATTTTTTCATCAACATCCTTTCTTTTACTCCTTGTGAGAGAAGTCCTAGCAGGAGAAGCCACTTCTTTTCTTGCATGGATAACTGAATTTGTTGCTTTCATAGAGGTCTTCTTGATTTTGTTCCCTAATGTAGATAAGGGTAAGTTGTCCTCGTCATTGGTGACCTCCTTATCTCTGTGAAAGGAGTTAACAATGGTCCAGTTTCTTTAGTCCTTTTCTCTGTACTTTCTTCTTCCGAAGGGAATATGACAGTATCCCCAATAGCCATAGAGCCTTCAGATTCCCCACTTGCATTCTCATTCTCTTCCCCACTCTCTTCATCCTCACCTTCACTATCACTTCCTTTTTCTTCATCCTTATCTTTACTCTCAGAATCACCTTCTTCCTCACTATCTTTTTCTTCCTCTCCAGAATCATCCACTTGTTCATCTATCTTATCTTCTTCCTCACTCTCCTTCTCCTCACCAGAATCTCCCTCATTCTCACTTATTTTCTCATCAATATCATTAGCTATGTCCTGAGTCTGATACTCTTCATGACTAGACACCACTCCTCATTCTTCCTCACCTTCATTATCATCCTCATCCTTAGTCCAGCTGAAAGAGAGACCATCAAAAGCCTCTTTATGTACTAGTTCTTTACTACCTCCCCCCTCAATCATACGCATAACATCAGTGGTATCTGCCCATTTCTCCTTAGTTGTTATGTTCGTTGCTACAGTAGGTTCCTCCAATCGTGATTTATCACTTGTGGTTGGGACAATATCTAAGGGTGCAACATCTATAGCATGTACCAGAACATCTAACTTTGATGGAGGTAGTTTTAACTGACTTGTAGTAGTTGACACTGATTCCCCCTGAACCACAACTTCCTCAACTATTGTGTCTACCTTAGCAGCAACATCAAGCACCACAGTATTTTTCGAAGCGTACATAGGTACAAGGGTAGGTGGTTTTGAAAGTGAGGGTCTATTAGAAGTGGGAATAATAGGTACAGCAGGAACATGGGACAATGGTGTAAGTACAATGAAAGATATATGTGGAGAAGGATCAGGTGTGGGTGCAGGTTCACTTGATTATTTTGCACTTCTCTTGAATTTGGGCTTCATGTTCTTGGAGTTGGCTTCAGTTTTGGATGATGATTTTGCTTTAGAAGAAGTTTGGCCGGATTTAGGCATAATGATAAGAGAATGAAATCGATGAAGATAAAGAGAAATATTTCTTGATTCTTGCTTAGAGTTTGAGAGAAATAATGAGGTCTTTGAGATGGATAATAAGGGTACTTTAAAGGATTACTTCTGATTTGACCGGAAGAGAGAGAGAGTAACAGAATTTGAATTCTAACATGACTCTAATAACAGTTACTTTTGACTGTTAGAATTTTAGGAGTAATTAAACTCTAATTGCTCTAGGATTTTCCCTTAATCTATGACCGAATGACATGTAAGGGTGATGCTAACAGGATTAGAAAGTTTGAGCATAACAGTAATTTTATATACTAAGCCCCAACGAATAAAGACACGATGGCACACACCTGAGTTAAAGAACCAACTCCTTAGTAACTCCTTCCTCATTTATGCAATAAAGCTTCACCGCTATAGGTTATTATAATAAAACATAGTTATCTGCTAGACTTTTCTAGGCAAGTGTGTATGCTCAGAACAAGCACGAGACTTAATCAAACACATTGTATTTGACTATCTACATCTAATTATGCTTTTCTACCCAATCGTTGGGGTTCAACCTAGTTGGAAGTATTAATTAAACCTAGTTCCTGTATGTTACTTTCAATGTAATCTCTACTGAGAATTCTAGTAAAAAAATCAGCTATTTAGTCTTCAATTTTACATTAGTTAATTGAGATATTCCTTTTTGTCAACATTGTCTTTGATAAAGTGGTGCCTAATGTCAATGTGATTGGTGTTGACAGGAATTTTTAGCAATGTTTATGGCATTAGTTGTCACAGAAAATAGAAAAAAAAAACAAAAATACCATAGTCCCTTAGTTGTTGTCTTATCCATAGAAACTAAGCAAAATAAGATGTTGCTGCCACATATTCAGCTTTAACTTCAGCTGTATATAAAACCACTTAGTTCTACTTTTTTATTCCCCAAGACACCAAGAAAGAACCAATAAAATGTGTTATTCCTCACGTGCTTTTACTATCAACATGAACACTTACATAGTCAACATCAATATAACCAACTAGATCAAAGCTATACCTTCTAGGATACCACATACACATATCAGGTGTCCCTTTAAGATATCTGAGTATCCTCTTAACAGTCTTCAGATGAGACTCTTTAGAATTTGCCTAAAATCTTGCACACAACCCCCACACTTAATACAATATCAGGCTAGCTTGATGTGATATCCAATAGTGACTCGATCATTCCTCTATACAACTTCTGTTCAACACTTTTTCCTTCTTCATCAAGGCCCGACTTTGTTGCAATGGTAATGGGAGTTTATATGGACTAGAAGAGTCCATGTTGGATTTCTTCAGAAGTTTCTTGATGTATATTTGCTGATGTATCATGGTTCCAATAGGTGTTTGCTTGATTAACCCTAAGAAGGAGTTCAATTCACCCATCATGCTCATTTCAAACTCATTCCCCATTTTCTCAGCATAGTCCTTGCACATTGCTTCATTAGTAGCTCAAAATATAATGTCATCCAGATATACTTGTACAATCAAAACATTTTTTTCGTTGCTCCTTAGAAATAATGTGTTGTCCACTTTTCCTCTTACAAAGTTATTGGTTAAGAGGAATTTTGAGAGTCATTCATACCAATATCTTGGAGTCTCTTTCAGTCTATACAATTCTTTGTCTAACTTGAACACTTAGTCAGAAAATTCTTCACTCTCAAATCTCGAAAGTTGTTTAACAAACACTTCCTCCTACAGGTAATCGTTCATTAATGCACTCTTTACACCCATCTGATACAAGGTGAACTCCATGTGTGCAGCAAAAGCTATTAACATCCTTATAGCTTTTATTCTCGATACAAGTACAAATGTTTCATCATAGTCAATGCCTTCTTCATCATTGTATCCCTGAACCAAAAGTCTGGTATTATTCCTTGTGATATTTCTTTGTTCATCCAGCTTATTCCTGAACACCCATCTGGTACATATGATAGTTCTGTTCTTGGGTCTTTGTACCAAGTGTGAGACCTTGATTCTTTCAAGCTGAATTAGCTCCTCTTGCATGGCTATACTCCAATCTAGATCCCTTAAATCTTCCTATATATTCTTAGGTTCGACCTGTGAGAGGAATGTTGTAAGTGCACATAGATTTCTCAAAGATGACCTGGTTTGCACTTCAGAATTAAGATCATAGATGATGTTCTCAAGAGGGTGTAAACTTTGATGTTTCCATGGTCTAATCTGCATCCCCAGAGATGTTTCACCCAAGGAGTGACCGAAAGGAACAATGTCAGTAAGTACAACTTAATATGCCTGGTTAGCAGTCAAAGTAGTTCTCTCTTCTTCTTGTTCCTCATGATCACTATCAACTTCCTTAGGATCTCCTGATCTATATTTAGATTGAAGTTCAGGTTCTTTAGAGGCTCCTTCACCAGTGAGTCTTATGTCATTCTCATAATCTTGCAGACCGTTCTCAACCATGTTGTTAGATTCCTTAAAAATAACATGAACATTTTCTTCGTCACACATAGCTCTTTTATTAAAAACTTTTATAGGCTTTACTATGTGGTTAGTAACGCAAGAAAATTCCCTCATCACTTCTGCCATCAAACATAGCTAGAGCTTCTTTAAAATTATCGTGCACAAAACATTTGTACCCATATGCTCTCAGGTGAGTGGTTTTGGACTTTCACCCTTGAAGTAACTCATAGGGAATTTTCTCAAGAATATGTCTGACCATGCATCTGTTTAGAAAGTAACAAGAAGTATTGACTGCCTCAGCCCAAAAGCTCTTAGGCAGTCCACTAGTAATCAACATGGTCCTCCCCATGTCTTCTAGAGATCCGTTCTTTCTCTCTACAACATCATTTTGAAGTTCTAGGTGTAGAGAAGTTATGATCAATGCCCCGCGTCTTACAAAACTCATGTAATTTAGAATTTTCAATCTCAATTCCATGGTCTGTTCTTATACTTAACATTACAACCCAAATTCTATTGGATCGTTCTGACAAACACGCAGAAAACATCAAAGTTTCATATTTAGATGCCTAAAATAGGGTCCATATGTACCTGGAAAAGTCATCTACAATGACAAATACATACCTCTTGCCTCCCCTATTACCTCACTCTCATTGGTCCACATAGGTCCATGTGAAGGAGTTCCAATGGTTTTGAGGTGATAACAATCCTTTAAGATTTAAAAGGTCACCTTGCATGTTTCCCTCTAACACATGCATCACATATCTTGTCTGAGGTGAATTAAACTTTTAGTAGTACGAGGACCATGTCCTTTGCTGCCAACTTGTTGAGTTGAGAAAGACTAGCATGACCCAGTCTTCTATGCCATAACAATGGGTCATCTTCCACTACACTTAGGCATGTGTTCTCACTCTGAGGAAGAAACATAATGGATATCTTGTAGACACTGTTGTGTCTCTTACCTTTCAACACAATTTCAACAAAACTAGTGATAGTGTAGATTTTGGAATTGAATTTTACCTCATTTACTTTATCACACATATGATAAATGCTAAGGAGAGTATGTTTGAGGCCTACGACATAATACACATCTTCTATTGCAAGAGAGAGTGACTTACCGACCTTACCAATACTTGTCATCTGACCCTTTTTCCCACTTCCAAATGATATACTCCCTCTTTGGAAGGTTGTCAGTGAGAGGAAGTTTTCTCCAGTCATATGTCTTGAGCATCCATTGTGTAGATACCCGTCTTGATCGTTCCCTATCACTTTAGCCTGCACCAGAAATCACAAGTTAGTCTTCGGAACCCAGACAAGCTTGGGTCCCTTTTTATTTGAAAAAGATGAATCAGATCTCGTTTTGCCCAAAAGGGAAAAAATACTAATAGTTATTTTATTATTAAACTTAATCCACTTAGTTTAGACAAGAGGCTTGACTTTTGGTTTGTTTTGCTTCTTCACATTTTTAACAAGACCAAAAGAGTTCTTAAATTGAGAATGAATTAAGGCATGACAAGTATCTCTAAAGTGTCCTACCTTAGCACAATGAGTGCACGTCTTGTTATAAGAAATTCCTGCATACTTCGGATCAAAATTGGGAAAATATTTTCTATGGCCAATTCCTTATTTGTTAGTGCTGCAGTTTTCATTCAGCTAATTTAATGCCTCAGAGAATCTATGCCACTTGCTTAGCCCATATAATTCATAAATATCCATTTCTTGATTTTCTTGCGGTACTTTATTCGTACATTCATCATCACAAAGATTATCTTTAGCCCTTTTTAGTTCCTATTCAACATAATTTTGTAGATCACTCATCTTTGTCTTACCATGTGTATCAGGTGACTTCTCATTTTTAGAAGTGAGCTTAAGAACCTGGTTCTTAAGGTCTTTGAACCATCCTTCAAGATCAACTTTGTCAGATTCAAGTTCTTTCAGATCAAGTTTGACACATGAAAGGTTACTAATTAACTAATCATTTTCAGCACTCATCTTGTCCATCTCACTCATCAGGGTCATAATTATGGTCATCAATTATTTTTTAGACATAACATGAATGTTTTCTTTTACGTTAGAGATACTTACCTGATTTGTTTCATCATCGATCTCTGAATCACTCAGGGCCATCATTCCTATTACTTCTTCTTCTGTTTGGTTTCCTTCAGTTTCCATCAACACTATTTCAATGTTTTCATCCCCAAACTCATCTTCTAAGTTCCTACATATATCATAGGCAGATATGCAAGACAACACCTTATAGAGAATATTTTCGGGAAAACTTATGTAGAGCAAGTCTTTTGCTTTATCATTTTTCTAGATTAACTGACGATCTTCATCATCATATTCCTCTTCTCTCTTGTTACATTATTTACCTTCATCATTCATTTTGGTAGGGATGATTGGTCCATGACTGACAATTACCCATAGGTCAAAATAAGTGGCTTGAAGGAATGTTTCCATACACATCTTCCATTCATCATAGCGTTAACCATCAAATAGAGGAAATGTAACGACCCGGCCGGTCGTTTCACGTATTAGGACTCCGTTCCCTTAAATGAAACCTTCCATAGAGGCTACTCGTGCTTTATGACTCGCGGGAGTGGGTGGTTCGGGATTTGGGAATTGAATTGGATGGTTTAGGAACACTTGGTTTCTTAAGGCTGGCCTATTTGGCCAAGTTTGACTTCGATCAACATTTTGAGAAAACGACCTCGGAATCGAGTTCTGACAGCTCCAGTAGCTCTGTATGGTGATTTCGAACTTGGGCATATGTTCGGCTCGGGTTTCTGATGACCCGAGAGCATTTCGGTGCCCGAAATGGAAATCAGGATTTCCTTAAGTTTAGAATTTGGCCTGAAACGGGACTTCATGCTATCGAGGTCCGAATGGAATTCCGGGACCGGCAATAGTTTCGTATAGTCATTTATGACTTGCCTTCAAAATTTGGTTCGACACAATGTAATGAATTCTAGAATTTTAAAGTTCTTAAGTTTGATTAATTTGGTTTTGGGGTTGAATTCTGAGTTCCGTTGTTGTTTTTCATGTTCCGGAAGTTCGAGGGAGTCCGTATCCTGAATACAGACTTGCCGGTGCTTTTGGATGGGGTCCCGTGGTGCTCGGGGGTGTTTTAGACCCCCGGGAGCTAAGTTAGAAAAACCAAAAAATTCCCGTCTTGTTTCCTTCTCTGCGATCGTAGAGGGATGATTGCGAACGCGGAGAGGGATTCCTTATGTGCTAAATTTTGTTCTCTGCGATCGCAGACATCACCTTGCGATCGCATAAGTGTTTTTTCCCCACTCTCTGCGAACACAGACTCACTCCTGCGATCGCACAAGTAACCTACCTACCCCCTCCCCCCTACTGCATGTTCCTCTCTGCGGTCGCAGACCTCACTCCTGCGATCGCATAAGCCTTCCTCCCTAACCTCTGCGATTGCAGGCCCCATCTATGCGATCGCATAGTGCTTCCTGGGGGCCAGGGTCATTTGTTATCCGTGATCGCAGGCCTGATGCCACGATCGCAGTGAAGGTTTTCCTGGGCAGTATTTAAATGTCCAATTACGGGTTTCTTCTTCATTATTCACTACCCAACCTCCATTAGAGCTCCTCAAAGCTAGGGAAAAGCTGTTCAAGGTCAAGTCCTTCAAGGTTAGTATGAGTTTCTCTCTAAAATCATGAATTTATTATGGAAATCTAACTAGTTTACCTATTAAAATATCAAAATCATGGTAAAATTGGGTAGAAATTCCTAGGGATTTGATAATTAGTGAATTATCCCCTTTTAGCCATTGAATTCCTAAATAAATTATGTAATTACGATCCTTAGACTACGGGTAATTTAATCCTTCACGAATTTTCCAAATCCAAAAGCGTGGGCCCGGGGTCGAAATTTCAAGAATCGCCAAGAATGTTAAATTTTAGGAATTCTTGATAATTCTCCTTCTTGAACCTTAAATTGATTCACTTATGCTATGTTTGGCTAGTTGTGAACCGTCAAGAGTAGTTTCGGAGTTTTGGGCGCATCTTTTGATCCAGTCCTTAGTCCGATGAGTGCTTTTATCGAGGTGAGTCCCCTTTCCAATCCGACTCTCGGCCTCACTCAGTCATCATCCTCACAAGCCACTCGGGAAACTCATCACAAATCACGGGGACTCAGCCCAAAATATCTTTCATTATTTAAAAACAGAGTGGTATACAGGAATAAATAGTGAACAAGTATAAATCATGACTGAGTTTATATTTTCTATCAAAACAGTCTGAAAATAGTAGTAAAATACCCCTGATGGTCCAAACAGGTCGGCACAAGGCCCCAAACATGGCGTACAACCCAAATATATTATCAATCTCTAAAATACGGGATATCATATGATTTCAAATCAAATACGCAGCTTAATAGTCACTACGGGACATACCAAGTCACAATTCCTACCGGTGCACACCCACACGCTCATCACCTAGCATGTACGTCACCTCATTTATTAAAAAATACAAAATACTAGTATTTCATACCCTCAGGTCTAGATTTACAATCATTACTTACCTCAAACCGGATGAAAAACTACTCCGCGATGCCTTTGCCCCGCAACTCGGCCTCAACACGCCCCCAATTTATTCAAAATGGATTCATATAATCAAAATATGCGAAAGGAACAAAGCTCACTCGAAAATAACCGATTAACATCAAAAATCCTGAAATTGACCAAACCCGACCCCCGACCCCACGTCTCGAATTCCAGTAAAAATCATAAAACTAGAATCCTTACACTCTCACGAGTTACTACATACCAAATATATCAAAATCGGACCCCAAATGGCCCCTCAAATCCCCAATTTATACTCTCCAATTTCAAGCCCTAATCTCCACATTTTTCCACTAAAAACATGATTAACAAAGGAATAATTGCAATAAACACGAGATACCAGATCCAAGTAGCTTACCTTACTGAAAACACTTAAATTCCCCCTTGAAATCCCAGCTCAAAGCTCCAACATCCGTCAACAATGGTGGAAAAATAACCAAATTTCGCGAATGCATCTATTTATAGGTTCTGCCTAGCGATTGGCGCATCTGCGGCCTTTCCATCGAACATGCGGACCCGCACCTCCGGTCCCAGGTGCGCACCAACGATTTTTCACTAACATTTCCATTTCTGCACCTACGGGCTCGCAAGTGCGATAACTTTTTTGCATCTGCGATGAAGCCTCAACCAGCCAATCTCCGCACCTGCGATGACAAAACCGCATCTGCGGCCACCCGTCCGCATCTGCGAAAATCACAGCACAACAACACACCAGCAAGCTTTAATGCCAAAAACTCATCTGTCAACCATCTGAACTCATCCCGAGGCCTTAGGGACCTCAACCAATGGTACCCACAAGTCATATATGATCACCCGAGCTTAGTCGAACCCTCGAAACACCCAAAATAACATCACAACACCAAATCAATCCATGATTCAAGCCTAAGGATTTTTAAATTTCCGAAGTTCACCGATGATGTCGAAACAAACTAAACCACATCCGAATGACCTGAAAATTTGCACACACACCACAAATGACTCTACAAACCTATTCCAACTTCCGAAATTTCATTCCGACCTCGATAGCTAATTTTCCACTGCCGACCAAAAATCGTCGAAAATCCAATTTCGCCAATTCAAGCCTATTCTACTCTGAACCTCCTAACAACATTCCGAACACACTCTTGAGTCCCAAATCACCTAACAAAGCTATAAGATCCATAAAAACCACATTCCGAGATTCTTTAGCCCACCTCATTTCTCACCACGACCACCCCAAACCTGAGCCAACCGACACAACACAACATAAATTAATTAAACAACCCCAAACAAAGCAGAAATAGGGGAAACTGGGCTAATATCAGGGAATGACCGGCCGGGTCGTTACATTCTCCCCCTCTTAAACAAACGTTCTTCCTCAAATGGGTCTAGAAACATACTTGGAGTCTCGAATAGGTGAGGATATCTTCTCCGCATCTCCCGCTCGGTCTCCCAGGTGGCTTCCTCCACTGGCTGCCCTCTCCACTGCACCTTCACTGAAGTTATATCCTTAGACCTCAACCTTCTGACCTGACGACCCAAAATAGCTACTGGCTCCACCTCATAAGACATATCATCCTCTAGCTGAACCGTGCTGAAGTCCAAAACATGAGACGGGTCTCCAACATACTTCCGAAGAATGGAAACATTAAATACCGGATGCACACTCGACAAGCTAGATGGAAAAGCAAGTCTATAAGCCACCGCTCCAACCCTATGAAGCACCTCAAAAGGCTCAATGAAGTGGGGACTCAACTTTCCCCTCTTCTCGAACCGCATAACACCCTTCATGGGTGACAACTTCAACAGAACCTTTTACCCAACCATGAAAGATACATCCCGGACCTTCCGATCCGCATAACTCTTTTGCCTAGACTATGCCGTGCGAAGCCGATCCTGAATCAACTTCACCTTATCTAACGCATCCTGAACCAAATTTGTGCCTAAGAGCCTAGCCTCACCCGACTCAACAAACCAACCATAGATCTACACCTCCTCCCATATAAAGCCTCTTACGGGGCCATTTGAATACTTGATTGATAGCTGTTATTGTATGCAAACTTCGCGAGTGGCAGAAACTGGTCCCATGAACCCCCAAAATCAATGACACAAGAACGCAACATGTCCTCTAGTATTTGAATAGTGCAATTGGACTGCCCATCCATCTGAGGATGAAAAGCTATGCTCAACTCAACCTGAGTACCCAACTCTCCCTGCACGTCCCTCCACAACTGCGATGTGAACTGTGTACCTCTGTCAGAAATGATAGAAACCAGAACACCATGCAACCAAACAATCTCCCAGATGTAAATCTCAGCTAACCGCTCCGAAGAATATGTAGTACCAACAGGAATGAAGTGCGCAGACTTGGTCAGCCGATCCACAATAACCCATATAGCATCGAACCTCCTCGAAGTCCGTGGGAGCCCAACTACAAAGTCCATGGTGATTCCCTCCCACTTCCACTCTGGAATATCTAACCTCTTATGCAATCCACCTGGTCTCTGGTGCTCATACTTGACCTGCTGCCAGTTGAGGCACCGAGCTATGAATCCAACAATGTCCTTCTTCATCCGCCTCCACCAATAGTGCTACCTCAGATCCTGATACATCTTCACGACACCCGGATGGATGGAATACCGCGAGCTGTGGGCCTCCTCAAGAATCAACTCCCGAATCCTATCAACATTAGGCACACATATCGAACCCTGCATCCTCAGACCACCATCATCACCAATAACTACATCTCTAGCATCACCTCGACGGACCCTATCCTGAAGAACGAGCAAGTGTGGGTCATCATACTGGTGCTCTTTAATACGTTCATAAAGAGAAGACTTGGAGGGTACATAAGCCAAAACCTGACGGGGCTCTGATAAATCCAATCTCACAAATTGGCCCACTAAGGCCTGAACATCAAGTGCTAAAGGTCTCTCTACTACTAGACGATATGCTAGACTCCCCAAACTCTCTGCTCTGCGACTTAAGGTATCGACCACCACATTGGCCTTCCTTGGGTGGTATAGAATAGTGATATCATAGTCCTTGAGAAGCTCCAACCATATCCTCTGATGAAAATTCAGATCCTTCTACTTAAACATATACTGCAGACTACAGTGATCAGTAAAAACCTCACAATACACCCCATACAAATAATGACACCAAGTCTTCAAGGCGCGAACAATGGCTGCTAGCTCAAGACCATGCAACGGATAATTCTTCTCATGAGTCATCAACTTGCGCGAGGCGTATGTAATCACTCTACCCTCATGCACCAAAACACAACCAATGCCTATCCTCGAGGCATCACAATACACGGTATAAGAACCTGAAGCTGATGGCAATAGTAACACTGGAGCTGAGGTCAAAGCAGCCTTGAGCATTTGAAAGCTCTCTTCACACTTCTTCGACCACCTGAACGGAGCACCCTTCTAGGTCAATTTGGTCAAGGGCGAAGCAATATAAGAAAACCCCTCCACAAAGCGACGGTAATACCTTGCTAAACCAAGGACGCTCCTAATATCTGTAGCTGAGGACGGTCTGGGCCAACTCTACACTACCTCTATCTTCTTCGGATTAACCTGAATACCTAACTGGACACCACGTGCCCCAAGAAAGCTACTGATCCAAGCCAAAACTCACACTTGGAGAACTTTGCATAAAGTTTCTCCTGCCTCAATATCTGCAATACAATTCTCAAATGATGAGCATGCTCCGCCTGGCTACGAGAATATACCAAAATGTCATCAATGAACACAATAACAAAGGAATCCAAGTACGACTAAAACACGTTGTTCATAAAATTCATGAACGCTGTTGGGGAATTGGTCAGCCCAAACCACATCACCATAAACTCATAATGACAATAACAAGTCCTGAAAGCCGTCTTGGGAATATCTGAATCCCGAATCTTTAGCTGATGAGACCCGAATCTCAAATCAATCTTAGAGAACACCCTGGCTCCCTAAAGCTGGTCAAAAAAATCATCAATACCAGGCAAATGATACTTATTCTTGATCGTAACCTTGCTCAACTGCCTATAGTCAATACACATTCTCATTGAACCATCTTTCTTCTTCACAAATAACACTAGTGCACCCCAAGGTGACACACTAGGCCAAATAAACCCCTCTAGGATTTCCTGAAGCTACTTGTTTACCTTGAAAATGGTATTAACAATTATGTTTGATTTGTGGTTCTAAAATTATGTGATTTATTTTAATACTAGTTGTTTAGTTGAGAAATGTTAAGTGTAAGTAAGAAAAATATGATAAGCAAACCAGTATGGTCACAAGACTGGGGACCTCGAGCTCAGTAGTATCGTGCCTCGAGGGTAGTCTTCGGCTGTGATTAATGAGCAATAAATGAAGAACAATAAATGAATGCAATAAATCTGTAGAGTAATTGTTGAGCATATTTAGGCAAGAAAAGCAAAGAATGTTCTATTGTATTGAATGTTCATGTGTCTTACAAAATGACAGGGGTCCCCTTTATATAGGAGGCGGGAATCCCAACAAAGTACATGTCTAATTATGACAAAGAAATGCTATTGGTACAGCTGTATAATGGCCCAGTAAGGACTTGTACTATTCTTGTAAACCTTGTCAATCATAACCACATGTCCTTGGGAATTTCCTGCCTTTCCTTGGCAGTCTTCGATTTTTATCCTGCCTCGAGGCATACGAGGATGAGCCTTCGATATACTCTTTTGAGGGATGAACCTCGAGGTCGTCCCTCAGACTCTGCTCCGAGCCCATTGAGACCGAACTTAAAACTCCATAGAAGCCCTAAAAGAGGCCTTCCCCGATTTTGATCGTATACAGATAGTCCCTGCATTTGTATAACGTCAGTTATGTCATGTAAGCAATTGATGTGACAAAGGGATGTTCAAAAGTCACGTTCGCACGTCTCTTGAAAATCCTCAAATTGATTACGACGGTTGGCCATCCTTTGGCTTTCCCCAACGCGCACGACTGACCCCTATAAATACTCATATCCTTCACTTCTTGAACCAAAACTCTTTACCATATCTTAAGATCTTCAACAACTCTACTTACCTCTTTCTAGTGTTCATCTCTCAACCAACTTCTTCCTTTTCTTTTGAAATCTCATATCAAAAAGAGCAAAGACCTCTAAAACCGTTCCTGAAGCTCCCCGAAAGTAAGAGAAGGCCCTGATTGATCCAGCCGGGGTTGTTAATATAGATGATTCTCCGTCGGGTCCGAAATTTTCTCATAGGGAGATACGAGATGCCCATAATATGGAGGCTCCTAACGTAGGGGCATCCCTCGGGGAGAATAATGTGTTCGAAGGATACTTCATCGGGGTCGAAGAAATCCCCGAGCTCAACGACTCGCTTATTTTTGAGGAAGCCGATAAGTTGTGCAAACAAGTAATCTTCTGACAGCTATGCCTTGAGTTTTGACCCTCAATTTTTCTAATTTCTTTCCTTTATGTTTTTAGGCCATAGAGCTTTATAATCAGGCCTTTTCCAAGTCGCAAGATGAGTTGGCCCACTATGAGGAGGAGTGTAGGAGGCTCTCATCAGAGGCGGATGAGTGCAAAGCACTTCTGGCCAAGAAGGAGAAGGAGCTGTTTGACCTTCGAGCTCGCCTGGAGGCGATATCTCGAGAACGGTCCGATCTTGAAGAGCGGGTTACACAGTCTTCGTATGCTTATTTTTGTGCTTGTTTAATTTTAGCGTTTTAATGCCTTAACTTGATTCTTGTAGCTTAAGCAAATAGATGACTTGATGCGGGAGGAGCTTAGAGTCAGGGATACTGATATCCTCGGGCTCAAATGGCGCATGGATGAGGTAGCCTCCGAGAGAGATAATCTCAGAGAAAATCCGACGTCAGCTTAGCATCAACTCCAAGATGTAAAGGTAGAAAGTGACAAGTATAAGGATCTCAATGCTGAATCAGTTGTCGCATTGTCCAGGACTAAGGCCGAGGTTGATGGGATCTTATCCTCGTATCGGGCTAAGAGAGCGTCTACTGAGGACAAGCTCAAGATAGCTCGAGCCCTTGACCACACTCGATTGGGATCTCGGAGACAGGCTCTCAAGGAAGCATATGCAGGGGGCTTCGACCTTTCTGCTGAGATTGACAGAGTGAGGGCTCTAGAAGAAGAGTCGGCAGCTCTGGTTTTTTCTGATGGTGACTCGGCCAGTGGTTCGTCCAGCGGCTCAGAAGGTGATGAAGACGAAGAAGAAATCCCAGAGGGGGAAGGGGCCGTTGGAGACCTGGGGTCTAAGGACAAGCCGTCGAAGGCATAACTCCCGAGGGAGCTTCATCCAGTCAAGTGCCCCCGGCGGAAGACTAGGCTTATTTTTCTTCTTTTTTCGTGTACTGGATCCAAGTATAAGTTTTGTATGTTTTGTGAACTTTTAAATGAAAGAATCTTTGCTCTTTGTCACTTCCTGTGTTTCCTTTTCTTTTTTGGAATTAATTTTTATGCTTGTCGATAATCAATCCGATGTGTAGGACTTATAACATAAAACACTTGGGTTTTCGTGCTTGACAAATGATTGATATCAGCTGACCGTTTTAGGGTTCGATCCTCGAGTTAAGTTTTGACTTGGGACTATCAACCCTTTTTTTAAAACATTGACCCTTAGGCTTATTTTTAACTTCGGCTATTTAGGCTCTTTAGATTGGCCCTTTGGCTCTTACATTTCAGCCCTAAGGCTCTTTTTAGATTCGCCCTTAGGCTTTTTAGGTTGGCCCTTAGGCTCTTACACATTGGCTCTTAGACTCTTTTTAGATTGGGTTGACGACCTCTAATATGGCTATAGTTTTCCCCCGTTCTGGCTAAAGACTTTTAAAGTTTTGATTATGCCTTGGCATGTTTTGTTCGTCCGACTCTTCGACGGCTCAAACAAGAACCTCAATTACGAGTCGATATGTGACGATAGTCGAGTACCTCGTGGGAATTTCTCGAAGGATGATGTTTCGAAGCCTTTTCATTGTTCGAGGATGATATTATTGAAGCTCATTTTCTTATGCTGAAGGTAGCCTGATTAACCAGTTCTTTTCAAGGTATTTTTCGAAGTATTTGAAGGCTTTTAGTTTTATGGCGACAGTCGGATGTCTCCGAGCCGCGTTAATTCGTCTGTAGCCTTTTAATATGATCGTAGTATTTATGTTCATCCATAGCCTTGAGTCCCCCGGTGAGATGACCTTGGCATCTATATTGAGGGTATGCCTTTTTAGGGGTCTTACAAGTTCGAATATATAGCCATGGACTTAATATCGGTGTTATGCCTATTTAAGGTCTTACAAATTTGGGCATGCCTCATTGAGGTCTTACAGATTCGATGCTGCCGCATTGGGTCTTACGACCTCGAAGTTGCCTCATTGAGGTATTACGAATTTCAAATTTTTGATGGCTCAAATAGTTTACTGTCGATGACAGCCCCCGAGCGTTTGAGAGTTTTTGGCCGTTGAGCCTTTTTTCATGAAAGTAGTAATCTTCTTTGAGGCACAAAGCGTTCTGATAAGCAAGGAGGCTTCTTCGGTTACTTGATATATGTGTACATGTTTTTGCCCTCGGAGGCTCGATTATCCTACATGGACACGGTTCATTTGACCGTTTGGCCCAATACAACATTCTCCTATCGAGGCCTTCTTAGGAGTAACTTGATTCCTTCGAAAAGATGACCTCCGAGGGTGATGCCTCCCAGTATTCGAGGTTGATTGCAAAGAAGCCTTGAATACTTGTTGAGTTTTCCTCAGGTAGAATATTGGTCTCGCCTCATTAAAAATCTCGCCGGTAAAACCCATTTGGGATAAAACCTGATCTAAGGGAAAAAGAGAGCAACACATGCTTTGAAACCCAAGGTCTTTGAGCTGAGGGGTTCTTCGACTCTTCTCGATTGAGCACCTGTAATAAGTTAGTATGAAACATAAATGAAAAGGGAGAAGGTTGTACCTCAATAGTAATAGCGTTTTAACATCGATATATTCCAATTTCTGCGTAGTTGCTCGCCTTCCATGGTGCCATATATGTAGGACTCTTTGACTACTACTCCGAGGACGCGGTACGGTCCTTCCCTGCTAGGGCCTAACTTCCTTTCATTTGGGTTTTGAGTGTTGAGGGTGACTTTCCTTATGACTAAGTCCCCAACTTCGAAATATCAGAGGTTTGTTCTCCTGTTATAGTATCTTTCGATTCTTTTTTTTTGGGCGGCCATTCGGACCAGCACAACCTCTTGCTTTTCATCTAGCATCTCGAGGGATGTAGTCATAGCCTCGTTGTTCGAGTCCTCGGTGGAATCTCTAAATCTGGCGCTTGGTTCCCCAACCTCGACCGGTATTAAAGCCTCAGACCCGTATACCAAAGAGAACATTGTCTCTCCCGTGTTTGATTTCGAAGTTGTTCGATACGCCCATAATACTTCGGGAAACACTTCTCTCCATTTTCCATTCGCATTTTCTAACCTCTTTTTCAAGTTTTGAATGATGGTCTTATTTGTGGACTCGGCCTGACCATTTTCACATGGGTGGCAGGGTGCTGATAGGATCCTTTTGATTTTATCATCTTCGAGGAACTTCGTCACCTTGCTGCCAACGAACTGCTTCCCATTATCACATGCAATCTCGGAAGGGATCCTGAATCGGCATATGATGTGGTCCCAGATGACGTCAATGGCTTCTTTTTCTCTTTACTTCTCAAAGGCATGTGCTTCCACCCATTTCGAGAAGTAGTCAATCATAAATAGAATAAATCTAGCTTTACCTAGCATCGTTGGTAGGGGGACGACGATGTCCATCCCCCATTTCATGAACGGCCACGGTGATAAGACTGGATGTAGTTGTTCACCGAGTTGGCGGATCATTGGTGCAAACCTTTGGCATTTGTCACACCTTCGAACGAACTTCTTGGTATCCTTTTCCATGCTATCCCAATAGTAGCCTGCTCTTATCACCTTTCGAACTAAAGAATCGGCACCAGAGTGGTTTCCACAAGTGCCTTCATGGATTTCTCAAAGCACATAATTGGTGTCCCCTGGTCCTAAGCAAACTGCTAGAGGACCTTTGAAGGTCCTTCTGTATAGAGTTCTATTCTCGTCGAGTGAAAATCGGGTTGCTTTGGCTCGAAGGGCCCTCGATTCTTTTGGGTTCGTAGGAAGCTTCCTGTCTCTCAAATAGTCGATGTACTTGTTCCTCCAATCCCATGTTAGAATTGTTGAGTTGATCTCGACATTGGCTTCTTCAATTACTAACTTGGATAGCTGTACAACAGCCCCCTGGAGTATGTCATCTTCTTCGACGGACGATCCCAGGTTTGTAAGTGCATCAACCTCGATGTTTTGTTCTTGAGGTACATGGAACAGAGTCCATTCTTTGAAGAGATGCAGTGTGACTTGAAGCTTATCCAAATATCATTGCATCCTATCTTCCCAAACCTCGAAGCTCCCATTTTCTTGGTTTACTACCAGAAGAGAGTCACAAATCGCTTCGATCGCTTCTGCTCCTAGGACTTTCGCCAACTCAAGACCTGAAACCATTGCCTCATACTCGGCCTCATTATTAGTCACTTTCTCAGTTTTTATAGATTTTCTAATCATGCCGCTTGTAGGCGGTTTCAGAACTATGCAGATCCCAGACCCTTTCACGTTTGACGCACCGTCGGTGAAAAGGGTCCATACCCCTGATGATGTTCCCATTTTTAACAAGAGTTCTTTCTCTATCTCGAGCACAAGGGCAGGTGTAAAGTTGACCACGAAGTCCGCTAAAATTTGGGACTTGATAGTTGTTCGATGTTGGTACTTGATATCGTACCCTCCGAGTTTGATGTCCTATTTGGCCAATCAACCCGATAATTCGTGCTTATAAGATGTTTCGAAGAGGGTATGTTGTTAAAACACATATACGATGGCATTGAAAATAAGGTTTCATTTTTCAAGATGCACTTATTAATGCAAGAGCTAATTTTTCTAAGTGTGGATACCTAGTTTCATCATCTCCTTGGGTTTGACTAACTTAATAGACATGGAATTATGTACCATGTTCTTCTCGTACCAACACACCACTTACTTCTACTTTGGATATGGCTAGATACAAGTACAACGTTTCGTCCTCCTTCGGGGTGTGGAGAAAATGTGGGCTCGAGTGATACCTCTTTAATTCCTTTAAGGCGTGTTGGCATTCCGGAGTCCACTCAAAGTTGTTTTTCTTCATGAGCAAGGAGAAGAAGCGATGACTCTGATCCGATGACCTCGAGATGAATCGACCTAAAGTCGCTATCCGCCTAGTCAGCCGATGTACGACCTTCACATTGTTCACCACCGTGATTTCTTCGATGGCCTTGATTTTGTCGGGGTTGATTTCGATCCCCCTTTTCGACACCATGAAGCCTAAAAATGTTCCCGAACCTACTCCGAAGATACATTTCTCAGGGTTGAGTTTCATGTTGTAACTTCTAAGGAGGTCGAGTGTTTCCTGCAAATGAGTCAAATGGTCCTCTGCATGCATGGACTTAACTAGAATGTCATCAATGTAAACTTCTATAGACTTGCCTATTTGATTTTTGAACATCTTATTAACTAGGCGTTGACACGTGGCTCCCGCATTTTTAGCCTGAAGGACATTACATTATAACAATATGTACCATACTTCGTGATGAATGAAGTCTTTTTACCTATCCTCCAGGTTCTTTTGAATTTTGTTATACCCGGAGTAGGCATCGAGAAAAGTGAGGATCTCGTAACCGGCCGTGGCATCGATCAGGCGATCGATGTTGGGTAATGGGAATGAGTCTCTAGGGCATGCTTTATTCAAGTCTTTGTAATCTACGCACATTCTTAATTTATCTCCCTTATTGGGGACTACTACTACATTAGCTAATCATTCAAGTTATTTCACTTCCCTAATGGACCCTATTTTGAGATGTTTTGTTACCTCGTCTTTGATGAACGCATGTATTACCTCGGACTGAGGCCTCCTTTTTTTGCTTTACCGGTTTTAACCTGGGGTTGACACTTAGTCGATGGGTGGTTATTTCTAGCGGGATCCCTGTCATGTCTAAATTGGACCAAGCAAAGCAATAATTGTTGTTAGTAATAAATTGAATGAGTTTTCCCCTGAGTTGGGGGGTTAGCCCCCTTCCCAGGTATACCTTTCGATCAAGGAGATTATCGATCAAAATAGCTTGTTCAAGCTCTTCGACTGTCGATTTCGTTGCATCCGACTATTCGGGGGAAACGAAGGTTTGAAGAGTGAGGAAGTCTTATTTATCATCCTCGTTCGACTGCTCAGAAAGCACTATATGTCCCTCGGAGATTTGCTTGTCTTCTGACTTCTCCGAGATGGATAGTGTCGGTGTTAGTGTCATGTCGTGTACCGCAAAAATCTCCTTTGTTGCATCCTGCTCTCCATATACCATTTTTATACCATCCTTTGGTGGGAATTTAATCATCTGATGAAGAGTTGATGGTACTGCCCTTATGTTGTGTATCAACGACCTTTCAACTAAGGCATTGTACCTCATGTCACCTTCGATGACATGAAACTTGGTGTCTTGAATTGTACCGGACACGTTGACTCGGAGGATGATTTCCCCCTTGTTGTCTCACTTTCCATGTTGAATCTGTTGATGACTCGAGAAGTGGGTATGATCTGATCGAGCAGTCCGAGCTGCTCCACCACCTTCAACCTGATTATATTGACCGAGCTACCTGGATCCACGAGCACACGTTTGATTTGAACTTTATTCAAAAGAAAATAAATTACAAGTGCATCATTATGTGGTAAAGATAAGGCCTCGATGTCTTCTTCACTGAATGTGAGAGTATCCTCGGGTATATAGCCCCGAGTTTGCTTCTCCGTTGCGATGGATACTTTTGTTCGTTTGAAAAAGGGTCCTTGTGGGACGTCGATTCCTCCAATGATCATGTGGATGATGTGTTGGGATTCTTCTGGTTCATTCCTCCTGCTTGCCTCTCTTTCTCGAAAGCGGTTCTTGGCCCGATTGCTGAGGAATTTTTGAAGATGCCCTTCGTTGATCAGTCGGGCCACCTCCTCTCGAGCTGCCTACAATCTTCGGTTATATCACCACGGATGCCATGATATTCGCACATTAAGTTGGGGTTCCTTTGGTAAGGATCTGACTGCGAGAGTTTTGGACACCTGGTATATCTGAATTTACCCATGGCTGATACGATGTCCGAGACATCGATGTTGAAGTTATATTCTGACAATCATGGTGCCATCACTGGTCTCGAATATCTGTCAAATCCGGTCTTGCTCATAAGTCCCCTAGAACTTTGGCCTCGATACATCCCCCGATCATTTAGAGGTCTATTCTGCCTCGAAGTGTTCGTTCGATCTTTGACATATGGTTGATATATTTCTCTACTTGGTTTTGACTCCCTTTCTGTAGACCTTGATTCTTTTGCTAAGAGTATGCTTGGATATACCGAGCCCGAGGGGGCTCCCAATTGGTCGTGCTCGACCGTGATCTTCGATTGATACCTATTGTGCACATCCTCCCAAGTTAGGGCGGGATACTCAATGAAATTCTACTTCAGCTGCTTCGACGCTATCGAGCTCCGATCGTTCAAGCCCTGAGTGAAGGCCTGTATTGCCCAGTCATCGAAGACCGGTGGTAACTCCATTCACTCTGTTTGAAAGTGATCCCTTAGCATCTCGTTCTCTCTTTGTTTGATTTTGAAGACGTCGGACTTCCTCATAGCGGCTTTGATGGCACCAACATGTGCCTTCACAAAAGAATCTGCCAACATGGTAAACGAATCTATTCAGTTCGGGGGTAGGTTATGATACCACATCATGGCTCCCTTTGATAGTGTTTCTCCAAATTTCTTCAACAAGACGGACTCAATCTCGTGATCCTTTAGGTCATTCCCTTTTATACCACAAGTATAAGTGGTAATATGCATATTAGGATCTGTGGTCCCGTTGTACTTTGGGATGTCGGGCATCCTGAACTTCTTTGGGATGGGCTTCGGAGCCGCGCTCGATGGGAATGGTTTTTGCACGAACATCTTTGAATCTACAACCTTCAGAATCGGTGGTGCGCTCGAGATTTGATCGACCCTCGAGTTATAAATCTCCATTTTTTTTGTCATTAGCTTCTATATTCTTTTCTCATGATTCAATCCTTTTTGTGAGGTCCTCGAGAATTTTCATAATAGCGGGGTCTGCTGCTGACCCATTGTTACTATGTCTCTCTGGTACCTGCTCGACTCGAGGAGCCGTTTCGGGTACTGCTGTGCTCGGTGTTTTCTACTGGCTCTGTAGTTGAGCAATAGCCACTTGTTGTTCTTGTAGCATCTCAAAAATGACTTGTAGGCTAATTTCCCTTTCCTCCTAGGCAGGAGTTCTCTGCGCTTCATGTTGGTTTCCTCCACACACACTTCCGTCGGTATGAGAGCTTACATCGACATGCTGAGCATTGCGTGAGCCGACATCGACAGTGATTTGTGCTGGCACCACCCCAGGGTTTGCAGTGGCACACCGGCGGCTGAGACAGTTGCACCATTTTCTCCATGAAGCCCAAGACCGTTGTTTTCATGTGCATTCCCTGAGTAAGACATTTTTTGACCAGAAATCAAAGATTCTTGGTCAAGAAAAAGTGTAAAAAATAACTTGTGTTTTCAGAAAACCAACACTAAAGCAATCACTATTATTTTTAGCCCCACGGTGGGCGCCAAACTGTTTACCTTGAAAATATTATTAACAATTATGTTTGATTTGTGGTTATAAAAATATGTAATTTATTTTAATGCTAGTTGTTTAAGTGAGAAATGTTAAGTGTAAGTAAGAGAAATATGATAAGCAAACTAGTATGGTCACAAGACTGGGGACCTCGATTTCTGTAGTATCGAGCCTCGAGGGTAGTCTTCGGCTGTTATTAATGAGCAATAAATGAATAAGAATAAATAAATGCATAAATGAAGAGCAATAAATCTGTAGAGTAATTGTTGAGCACGTTTAGGCAAGAAAAGCAGAGAATATTCTATTGTATTGAATGCTCATGTGTCTTACAAAATGACAGGGGTCCCCTTTATATAGGAAGGGGGAATCCCAACATTGTAAATGTCTAATTATGAAAAAGAAATGCTATTGGTACAGCTGTATAATGGCCCAGTACGGACTTGTACTGTTCTTGCAGACCTTGTCAACCATAACCATGTGTCCTTGGGAATTTCCCGCCTTTCTATGACAGTCTTCGATTTTCATCCTGCCACGAGGCATACTAGGGGTGCACCTCGGGGTCGACCCTCAGACTCTGCTCCGAGCCCATCGAGACCAAACTTGGAATACCATAGAAGCCCTAAAATCATCCTTCCTCGATTTTGACCGTATACACTACTCTTTCAATTCCTTTAACTCTGCATGTCCCATACGATACGGTGGAATAGAAATAGGCTGAGTTCCCGAAACCAAATCAATACCAAAATCAATATCTCTGTTAGGTGGCATGCCTGACAGGTGTGCAGGAAAAACGTCCGAAAAATCACGGACCACAGGAACAGAATCAATAGTGGGAGTCTCAGTACTGACATCCCTCAAAAAGGCCAAATAAGACAAACACCCTTTCTCTACCATACGCTGGGCCTTCAGATATGAAATCACCTTACTAGGTACATACTCAATAGAGCCTCTCCACTCGACTCTCGGGAATCCTGACATAGCTAAGATCACGGTCTTAGGGTGACAATCAAGAACAACATGACACGGAGATAGCCAATCCATGCCTAATATCACATCAAAGTCAACCATGCCAAGCAATAACAGATCCACTCAGGTCTCCAGAACCCCAATAGATATCACACACGACCGATACACGCAGTCCACAATAATAGTATCGCCCATCAGAGTCGACAGATGAACATATGTAACTAAGGACTCACCATGCATATCTAGAAAATGGGAAAATATGATGAAACATAGCAATAAGTGGAACCAGGATCAAATAAGTCCGAAGCATCTCAGTGACAGACAGAGACAATACCTGTAATAACTGGCGGCGAATAAGACCGAAGTACCTCTTGGCCTCCCTCTCCTCTCGCTCCTGGCGGCGAACTGACTCAATATCCTGGGCAATGTCAACAACCTGCTCAAAAGTAGAACCTGATACCCTCTCTATGGTCATCAGAATATGGAGCTGATAAGTGAGGCCATCCACGAATCTCCTGATCCTCTCTCTCTCAGGGACGAACTCTTTGTCATGACGGGCTAGCTCTGAAAACCTCATCTCATACTGCATCATTATCAACTCATTCTGACACAACTCTCAAACTGTCTATGCAGCTCCTTTCTGCGGGGCTGTGGAACATACTTCTCTAAGAAGAGAGTGGAAAACTGCTGTCAAGTAAGGGGTGCTGCACCAACAGGCCTACGCCTCTCATAAGACTCTCACCAAGTAAATGCAGCTCTTGAGAACTGGAAAATAGTAAACGATACCCCACTGGTCTCCAATATCCCTGCTATGCGAAGAATCCACTGACACTTGTCTAAGAAACCCTGGGCATCCTCGCTCTGAACACCACTGAATGCAGGAGGCTGAAGTCTACCAAATCTCTCCAACCTGCGCTGCTCGTCGTCAGCCATAACTGGAACCACAAAATTCTGAGTTGTTGCAACCAGCTGGGATGGAACTGCCCCCGGAGTCTGAAGTTCCTGAATAACCTACTCAGGTGTGCGGGCAGCTGGAGTCTGAGTGCCTCCCCCGACCTGAGAAGTAGCGGTAGTAGTAGAAACAACGACTACCTATGCTATACTGGTGCACACGGTCAGCATCTTGGCCAAGGTCTCCTGAAGACACGGAATCACAATAGGCACTGTCGGTGCATGAGCCGGTCCCACTGGTACATCAACGGCTGGGACCTGATCTGGAATAACTGGAGGGTCCAAGAGTACTGCCCCGACTGCTGCGCGGGCTGCACCCCTTCCTCTACCACGGCCTCGACCTCTCACGGGCACAACTGGTGTCTGGTCACCCTGATCGGTAGCGCGTGTCCTCACCATCTGTGACAGAATGAAACAACAGATGTTTAGTTTCTAGAATCAACAGATTCGCACAACAAAATTCAAGAATTTGAGATTTTTCCTAAGGGTTCCGCAACCTCTCGAAGATAAGTACAGACGTCTCCGTACTGATCTGTAAGACTCTACTAAACCTGCTCATGACCGGCGAGTCCTATGTAACCTATGCTCGGATACCAACTTGTCACGACTCCAAATTTAAAATTGTTGTGATGGCGCCTATAGAAATACTAGACTAACCTTTTACTGAGAATAACATAAGGGATTTCCATTTAATACATAAATTATCTGACACTTCGTAATAATTCCCGTTTTTTAGCATCTCAAAACAATAAAAGTGGTCAAAATATCTAAACACAATCCAAACACCTAGAGTCATATGTCATGAGCATATAAGAAGTGATACAATCTGATACTATTTCATTACTACAAAATAGTCTAGGAAATAAATAAAATGACAGAATGGGAAGGATAAAGTGCAGACTGCGGACGCCGAGCAGCTACCTCAAATCTCCGACAATGCTCCAAAGAGAGAGTAAATCAGCTATCGCTAAGTCCCGGCACCTGAATTTGCACATAAGGTGCAGGGAGTAACGTGAGTACGCCAACTCAGTAAGAAACAATTATAACTAAAGACTTGAGTGCAATGACGAGCATTTTTAAAATCACGTAAATCCATATAATAAGCAACAACGGAAATAAATACATCAAGTCAGGAATCTATATTCCGAATATTTTCATAAAAACTCCAGTTTTCAATTCAAAATCTCGTATAAAACATTTGATCAACATTTTCATTGGAGGCTCAGTGTAAAGAACAGTAGTTTCATAAAATCAACCTCACGGGCACAATATCACTCACAAATAAAGCCTCTCGGGCAAGCCTCTGAGTCACTCATGACTCTCATCAACCAGTTCTCACACTCAACACTCTCACTCAACAAGTACCATATAATAACCGATGTGGCGTGCAACCCAATCCAATATCTCCTTGCGGCATGCAGCCCGATCCACACATATCTCGCTGCGACGTGCAGCTTGATCCACACACACAAACATAAACATATATAAATATATATATATATATATATATATATATATATATATATATATATANAGTGAGGCCGAGAGCCGGATTGTAAGGATAGGGATGGATTGGGCTGCACGCCGTATATATATATATATATATATATATATATATATATACGGCGTGCAGCCCAATCCATCCCTATCCTTACAATCCGGCTCTCGGCCTCACTCAGTCATCATCCTCACAAGCCACTCGGGCAACTCATCACAAATCACGGGGACTCAACCCAAAATATCTTTCATTAATTAAAAACAGAGCAGTATACAGGAATAAACAATGAACATGTGTAAATCATGACTGAGTTTATATTTTCTATCAAATAGTGTGAGAATAGTAGTAAAATACCTTCGAGGGTCCAAACAGGTCGGCACAAGGCTCCAAACATGGAGTACATCCCAAATATAGTATCAATCTCTAGAATACGGGATATCATATGATTTCAAATCAAATACGCGGCTTAATAGTCGCTACGGGATGGACTAAGTCACAATCCCTACCGGAGCACGCACACACGCTCGTCACCTAGCATGTGCGTCACCTCATTTATTAAAACAATAGAAAATATCGGGGTTTCATGCCCTCAGGTCTATATTTACAATCATTACTTACATCAAACCGGATGAAAAACTACTCTGTGATGCCTTTGCCCCTTGAATCGGGCTCAACACGCCCCGAATCTATTCAAAAATGAATTCATATCGTCAAAATATGCTAAAGGAACAAAGCTCACTCGCCTGATTAACACAAAAATCAAAAAATGGGCAAAACCCGACCCCCGAACCCACGTCTCGGATTTCGGTAAAAATCATAAAACTAGAATCCTTACACTCTCACGAGTTCATACATACATAATACATCAAAATCGGGCCCCAAATGGCCCCTCAAATCCCCAATTTATACTCTCCAATTTCAAGCCCTAATCTCCAGTTTTTTCTACTAAAAACATGATTAAACAACGGAATAATTGCCATAAACACGAGATACCAGGTCCAAGTAGCTTACCTCACTGAAAACACTTAAATTCCCCCTTTAAATCCCAGCTCAAAGCTCCAAAATCCGTCAACAATGGTGGATAAATGACCAAATTTCGCGAAGGCATCTATTTATATGTTCTGCCCAGCGATTGTTGCATCTGTGGCCTTTCCATCGCACTTGCGGACCTTCACATGCGGTTTTTCACTAACTTTTCTTTTTCTCCGCCTGCGCCCAAACAACCGCACCTGCGGGCTAGAAGGTGCGGTAACTTTTCCGCATTTGCGATGAAGCCTCAACCAGCCAAACTCCGCACCTGCAACGACGAAATCGCACCTGCGGTGACCGCACCCGTGCCACCCATCCGCATCTGCAGAAATCATAACACAACAACACACCAACAAGCTTTAATGCCAAAACCTCATCCGTCAACCATCTGAACTCATCCCGAGGCCCTGGGAACCTCGACCAATGGTACCTACAAGTCATATATTATCACTCGAGCTTATTCGAACCCTTGAAACACCCAAAATAACATGACAACACCAAATCAATCCATGATTCAAGCCTAAGGATTTCTAAACTTCCGAAATTTGCCGACGATACCGAAACAAAATAAACCACGTCCGAATGACCTGAAAATTTGCACACACACCCCAAATTACTCCACGGACCTATTCCAACTTCCGGAATTTCATTCCGAACCCGATAGCTAATTTTCCACTACCAATTGAAAATCGCCGAAAATCCAGTTTCGCCAATTCAAGCCTAATTCTACTCCGGACCTCTGAACAACATTCCGAACACACTCCTAAGTCCTAAATCACCTAACAAAGCTATCCGGACAGTAAAAACCACATTCTGAGATTTTTTTTACCCATAAGTCAACTTCCAGTTGACTTTTCCCAATATTAAACCATCTTAAGAAACTAAGTGTCTCATTTCTCACCACCACCAACCCGAACCCGAGAAAACCGACCCAACACAACATAAATGAGTTAAACAACACAAAACAAAGCAGAAATGGGGAAAACAGGGCAAACTCACGGAACGACTGGCCGGGTCGTTACAAGGAGGTCTTCCAATGTACATTCTAAGTTGTACATATATACATATACGGCGTGCAGCCCGATGCATCACTATCCTCACAATCCGGCTCTCGGCCTTACTCAATCATCATCCTCACAAGCCACTCGGGCAACTCATCACAAATCACGAGAACTCAGCCCAAAATATCTTCTATTATTTAGAACAGAGTGGTATACAAGAATAAAAAGTGAACATGTAAAAATCATGACTGAGTTTATATTTTCTATCAAACAATGTGAGAATAGTAGTAAAATACCCTTGAGGCTCCAAACAGGTCGACACAAGGCTCCAAACATTGAGTACATCCCAAATATAGTATCAATCTATAGAATACGGGATATCATATGATTTGAAATCAAATACGCCGCTTAATAGGTGCTATGGGACAGACCAAGTCACAATCCCTACCGGTGCACGCCCACACGCTCGTCACCTAGCATGTGCGTCACCTCATTTATTAAAATAATAGAAAATACCGTGGTTTCATGCCCTCAGGTCTAGATTTACAATCGTTACTTACCTCAAACCGGATAAACAACTACTCCACGAGGCCTTTGCCCCTCGACTCGGGCTCAACACACCCCGAATCTATTCAAAAACTGATTCATATCGTCAAAATATGCTAAAGGAACAAAGCTCACTCGAAAATAATTGATTAACATAAAAATCAATGAATTGGCCAAACCCGACCCCCGTACCCACGTCTCGGATTCCGGTAAAAATCACAAAACTAGAATCCTTACACTCTCACGACTTCATACATACATAATACATCAAAATCGGGCCCCAAATGGCCCCTCAAATCTCCAATTTATACTCTCCAATTTCAAGCCCTAATCTCCAGTTTTTCCCACTAAAAACATGATTAAACAACTGGAATAATTGCCATAAACACGAGATACCAGGTCCAAGTAGCTTACCTCACTGAAAACACTTAAATTCCCCCTTGAAATCCCAGCTCATAGCTCCAAAATCCGTCAACAATGGTGGATAAATGACCAAATTTTGCGAAGGCATCTATTTATAGGTTCTGCCAGCGATTACTGCATCTGCGGCCTTTCCATCGCACCTGCGGACCCGCACCTGCGGTTTTTCACTAACTTTTCCTTTTCTGCACCTGCGCCCAAACAACTGCACCTGCGGGCTAGAAGGTGCGGTAATTTTTCCGCATTTGCGATGAAGCGTCAACCAGCCAAACTCCACACCTGCAACGACAAAACCGCACTTGCGGTGATCGCACCCGTGCCACCCGTCCGCATATGCAGAAATCATAGCACAACAACACACCACCAAGCTTTAATGCCAAAAACTCATCCGTCAACCATCTGAACTAATCCCGAGGCCCTAGGAACCTCAACCAATGGTACCTACAAGTCATATATGATCACCCGAGCTTATTCTAACCCTCAAAAAACCAAAAATAACATCACAACACAAAATCAATCCATAATTCAATCCTAAGGATTTCTAAACTTCCAAAATTTGCCGACGATGCCGAAACCAACTAAACCACGTCTGAATAACCTAAAAATTTGCACACACACCCTAAATGCCTCTACGGACCTATTCCAACTTCTGGAATTTCATTCTGAATCCGATAGCTAATTTTCCACTACCGATCGAAAATCGCCGAAAATCTAGTTTCGCCAATTCAAGCCTAATTCTACTCCGGGCTTCTGAACAACATTCCGAACACACTCCTAAGTCCCAAATCACCTAACAAAGCTATCCGGACAGTAAAAACCACATTCTGAGATTGTTTACCCATAAGTCAACTTTCGTTTGACTTTTCCCATTATTAAACCATCTTAAGAAATTAAGTGTCTCATATCTCACCATCACCAACCTGAACCCGAGAAAACCGACCCAACACAACATAAATGAGTTAAACAACACAAAACAAAGCAGAAATGGGGAAAACAGGGCAAATCTCACGGAACGACCGGCCGGGTCGTTACAAGGAGGTCTTCCAATGTACATTCTAAGTTGTACATATATACATATACGGCGTGCAGCCCGATGCATCACTATCCTCACAATCCGGCTCTCGGCCTTACTCAATCATCATCCTCACAAGCCACTCGGGCAACTCATCACAAATCACGAGAACTCAGCCCAAAATATCTTTTATTATTTAAAAACAGAGTGGTATACAAGAATAAATAGTGAACATGTAAAAATCATGACTGAGTTTATATTTTCTATCAAACAATGTGAGAATAGTAGTAAAATACCCTTGAGGCTCCAAACATGTCGACACAAGGCTCCAAACATTGAGTACATCCCAAATATAGTATCAATCTCTAGAATACGGGATATCATATGATTTCAAATCAAATACATGGCTTAATAGTCGCTACGGGACGGACCAAGTCACAATCTCTACCAGAGCACGCACACACTCTCGTCACCTAGCATGTGAGTCACCTCATTTATTAAAATAATAGAAAATATCGGGGTTTCATGCCCTCAGGTCTATATTTACGATCGTTACTTACATCAAACTGGATGAAAAACTACTATGTGATGCCTTTGCCCCTCGACTCAGGCTCAACACGCCCCGAATCTATTCTAAAACGAATTCAAATCGTCAAAATATGCTAAAGGATCAAAGCTCACTCGAAAATAACTGATTAACATAAATATCAAGAAATTGGCAAAACCCGAACCCCGAACCCACGTCTCGGATTCCGGTAAAAATCACAAAACTAGAATCCTTACACTCTCACGAGTTCATACATACCAAATACATCAATATCGAGCCCCAAATGGCCCCTCAAATCTCCAATTTCTACTCTCCAATTTCAAGCCCTAATATCCAGTTTTTTCCACTAAAATCATGATTAAACAACTCGAATAATTGCCATAAACACGAGATACCAGGTCCAAGTAGCTTACCTCACTGAAAACACTTAAATTCCCCCTTGAAATCCCAACTCAAAGCTCCAAAATCCGTCAGCAATGGTGGATAAATGACCAAATTTTGCGAAGGCATCTATTTATAGGTTCTGCCCAGCAATTACTGCATCTGCGGCCTTTCCATCGCACCTGCGGACCCGCACCTGCGGTTTTTCACTAACTTTTCCTTTTCTGCACCTGTGCCCAAACAACCGCACATGCGGTCTAGAAGGTGCGGTAACTTTTCCTCATTTGCGTTGAAGCCTCAACCAGCCAAACTCCGCACCTACAATGACAAAACCGCACCTGCGGTGACGGCACCCGTGCCACCCGTCCGTATCTGCAGAAATCATAGCACAACAACACACCAGCAAGCTTTAATGCCAAAAACTCATCCGTCAACCATCTGAACTCATCCCGAGGCCCTCGGAACCTCAACCAATGGTACCTAAAAGTCATATATGATCACCCGAGCTTATTCGAACCCTCAAAACACCCAAAATAACATCACAACACCAAATCAATCCATAATTCAAGCCGAGGGATTTCTAAACTTCCGAAATTTGCCGACGATGCCGAAACCAACTAAACCACGTCCGAATAACCTGAAAATTTGCACACACACTCCAAATTCCTCTATGGACCTATTGCAACTTCTGGAATTTCATTCCGAACCCAATAGCTAATTTTCCACTACCGATCGAAAATCGCCGAAAATCGCCAATTCAAGGCTAATTCTACTCTGGACCTCTGAACAACATTCCGAACACACTCCTAAGTCCCAAATCACCTAAAAAGCTATCCGAGCTATAAAAGACACATTCCGAAATTGTTTACACATAAGTCAACTTCCGGTTGACTTTTCCCATTATTAAACCATCTTAAGAAACTAAGTGTCTCATTTCTCACCACCACCAACCCGAACCCGAGCAAATCGACCCAACACAACATAAATGAGTTAAACAACACAAAACAAAGCAGAAATGGGGAAAATAGGGCAAATCTCACGGAATGACCGGCCGGGTCGTTACAAGAAGGTCTTCCAATGTACATTCTAAGTTGTAGAAGAGGTTTTGTCTCCACGGTCTGATATGCATCAATTACAACATAGAGACTTATGTACTCATCCTCCTTCTCTTCTTCTTTATCACTTCCACTGTCCTCATTTGCTCCAAGAAAAGCCTGCTTCATTGCTTTAGTGAATCCTTTACCTAGGATTTTTCCTTTTTTTGGACTCTTCTCTCTCATTTTTTCCTATTTTTCCTCTTCAGCTCATTCTTTCCTTCATTCAATTTCTCACATTTGGCATTCTTTGACCATGTGGTCTAGCTTGCTACATTGTAGCACCCATCATAAGTAGGTTTGTCGATTTTCTTAGGCTTGCCGTTGTTCTCTCTCTTACATACATTTTTCGAATTCTTCATGAACTTCTTAAACCTAGCAAACATTGCTAGGTGAGGAGTATCACTATCGGATTCATCTTCTTCAGATACCTTAAGGACCAAGGCCTTATCCCTCTTTAGTTCTTCCTTATGCAGTTCTATCTTTCTCATTTCATGAGTCTTTATGTTTCCAACAAACTTATCAAGTGAGATATTATCCTACTCATTGGCTTCTTGAATAGTTGTGACTTTTGATAGCCTGAAGCTGGAAATGTTCTTAGAACTTTGCTAACCAACTCTTTTGAGGTAAATACCTTTCCAAGATATTTCAGTTCATTTTTTATCATAGTAAACCTAGTCATCATCTCCTGGATGTGTTCAGACTCGTTCATGGAGAAGAGCTCATAGTTTCTCATAAATAATTTTATGTTTGATCTCTTCACTTGGTTTGTTCTTTCATGAGCAGTTTTGAGTGCATCCCAGATCTACTTTGCATTGAGCAAGCTGATATCTTGTTGTACTCATCAGGACCAAGTTCATAGATAATGATTTTCATAGCCTTTGCTTTCTTCTCCATCATTCTGAAACCTGCTGCAACAAATTTAGAGGGGTCCTTAGGAACAATTTCATTTTGCGCATTTTTTAGTAGGAGTTAGTGGACCTTGGTTCACTATGGTCCATAGTTCATATTCTTAAGCCGTCAGAATCTTCCATTCTTGCTTTTCTCCAGTTGTAGTATTTTTCATTAAACAGGGGTAGCCTGGTAGTTGATTGTCCTTCGTTAATTCCAAGTGGAACACTCATTTTGCTTCCAAAATCTCTCTAGGTAATAATTGTGTGTGAGAGAACCTACATTGATACCAATTATTAGTTTGAGTTCCTTTATGGATTACAAAAGAACTTGGTTATTTTTCCTCACTCTTTAGGCGTAAAGTAAAATAAGAAGTAAAGTAAACATATCAATTTTTACATGGAAAATCACCTGGCTCAAAAGGTGCAAAAACTACGACCTATTACGTAGGATTTTCAACTTTAACTTCACTAGCAGAATGAGCCAAACGTATCGATTACAAATATGTAACTCAATATTCTCCTGTGCTCCTACTTCAGCTATTTGATTTACAAGTTAATCTAACTTGTAAAACAAATACCCACTCAAACTCACTGATTGTTTTTGACCCTTTGATTACAACTCAATTTTCTAAAATACATCTACTAGACTGACTCAAGAAGAACACAACACTGATACTCGACTTGAGTGTAGAAAATGTAATTCTTCAGTTGATGTGTAAAAGGATAATCCCAACAGTCCAAAAAGATAGTATTCAAATAACCTAGACTCCGGGATCTTTTTGGAGTCCTATTCGTAGTCAGCTTCTCGTTTGATAAGACTCCTACTGCTCTAAGGACTCCACAAGTCTTGGGACTCCTGTCTCTCACTTATGCATGTGTATCTTCTCGGGAATCAACTCTTACCATGTTTAGCAGTCTTCTTCCAACAAACTCGGTCTGGATAATTTTGAGATAAAGTTACTGTCTTGCAAAGACGTACCTTTATCAACTTTGAGGAGCTAGTTCTCAGAGAAGTTAAGCAGCTATGTTGAAGACCTGGTTCATAGAACATTTCATCTGAACAAACTTTATTTCATGTGAACAAACTTTGTTAATTATCAAAATCTCAAGATGCAACGCTAGCTATCAAGGTTCAATGTATCTTCTTCATGTTTATCAACTAGACGATACAATTACACATTAATGGTTAGTTTATTTTTTTGTTTGTGCAGTACATAGTCAAAAGTTGTCATAAACTGCACGAAATTGCTCTACTAAGCCACAATGGTTGTCGATCATTCGAATACTAGTACTGTTATTGAAAAATAATTAGTAGCTTTCGGGTGATGATGTTTTACACTTCAATACCACAGAAGAGGGGGGGGGGGGGTTGATTTGTGTGGTGTCCAATTTTCGAGTGTTGTCTCAATAGAAGAACCTGGTTCTTCTTGGTGTTCCAACTTCTACTGGTGCAGAATAATAAATGCAGTAAAGTAAAAACACAGATATTTTTACGTGAAAAACACCTGGCTCAAAAAGTAAAAAAACCATGATCTACTACTCAGTAGGATTTTCCCAAACTCTTCACTACAATTCTGAGCCAAACAGCATTTAAAAAATAAACTCTTTTGTAAACCTAGGACTAACTCTAACCCTTAGTGGCAAACTAGACTCTAGCTAATTGCGACAAGCTTCAAGTTACCTCTAACTTGAACAATGTGTACCTATTACAATTACTTCTAATAAAGATGAAATATACAATAATAAATCACCTACTACAACCAAGTAGACTCGAAAGACAAACAGATGGAACTGGTTCTTCTAGTTGGTAAGTAGCTTTTGTGTCGCACAAGGATTCTGCTTGCAAAATTACTTTGGTAATTTTGCTTTTAGTTCTTGTTTTACTTCTGCCTTTGTGCGATCAATTATTTAGTAGGAATGCTTCAACATTATATAGTGCCAGTAGTTGAGATGTTCTTGTTTAGTTCTAATGCAACTCTTCCTTGGTGGAAGAGTTTGTGTTTATCTCAACTTTCTCGATTATTTCTGTCCTTGTTGAACTAGAACGCTAACCTCTTATCAATTTGCAACCTTTTCGCATTAGGAGACAACCTCTTAGTTTATGGATAATTCACAGATTATGTTCATCTCCTGTGCATGTGTCGCTTCTTGTGCCAATGGGTATGTTCGAATATGTTTGCCCTGATGGACCTGGTTCAACTGGGTAGACATTTTGTCGATCTTCAAAACTATGCAGTGACTTGGTTCAACAAATTCCCCTTTTTGAAGATGACAAACTCTGTGCTTAACCCTGTATAAACTTCAAACACTTTGTATGATTTTAAGCATTTATCATAGAGAGACCAGGTTCATTAGGTTATACATATCACAACTTTTTGAGTTTTGAAAAGCACATATCATATCTTCCCCCTTTTGGCATCATCGAAAAGTTGCAAAATGATAAACTTACCAGAGTTGTTAACAATTACTCCTGGCCATTGAGGCAACTGTAGGTGCAAAACATGATTAATCATCACAAGAAACCAATAAAATGTAAGTTATATAAGAAACTGAGACAAAGTCAATTAACTATAATAGTAGAAGTTCATTGATTAGAACGCAATTCAAGCACCATACAAAAAAGAACTAAAGCAGTCACTACCATGAGCAAAAACAACAAAGAAAATAGAAACAGAACAAATCCCGAACTGGGCATTAAGAGGGGTTTTGGTGGAACTGGACTTCCTAAGGTTGAGAAGGGGCAGGGGAGGTTGTGGTCTTTGCTTGAAGAAGAGAGAGAATTTGTTGAAGAACACCCTCATTCTTCTCCTTCTCCTTAGCTAGTTCAGATATGAGAGCATCCCGCTAAGATTCAACCTCATTAAAGCGAGATTTCAATCGAAGGATCTCCGCATCCTTAATCTCACCTTCCTGCACACTTTGCTATTGACTGGCTGCTTCCAAGATGAACTAGGTTCATCCTCAGGGATATTGATAATATAATCACATGTCAGCAAAGTGTTCTTCCCAAAATAATCCTTATCATTAGCCATCTCAGCTTTCTTCACCGGAACCATGAAATGGGCACGCACAACCGTCAGAATAAAGCCATAAGGAATAACATGTGCCTTGGTTCCATTCACAACTCTGTCCAAGAGTTGAATGATGAAAGATAGCCAATTTATCTGCTTACCCCGATACAAGCATTCCATAAACGTTAAGTCCATATAGCTTGCAATGTGCCTACGCTCTTGTCTTGGCAACAGAAACTTGATCACAAATTCAAAGAATAGCTTCTGTTGGGGCCTCATTTCACTTTTAAACACTGGCTTGGGCTCAGGTTCCTCTTCATTTTCGTAGAAAAATCTAGTGATGTTGAGAGCTGAGGCCATCCCATCGAGACTAGGACATCTTTGCCTAGTGTAATCATCATAGCCCTCAACAGGGATATTCAGAATCTCTCCCAGCTCCTTCACATCAAAAGTGATTTGAATCCCTTTAACTATGGAAGTTACCCTTCCATCCTTGACAATTTATTTGGCCATAAACTCCACCAACTCGTTCCTTTCAAGTCTGCCTTCAAGGTGAAGAACCATGTTCTTCCACCCTTGCACCTCTAGAGCATTCATCAGGAAGATCATTCATGATTCTTCAAGATCTATCATCAGCTTTCCCTTAAGAATAGTACGCTTGCCAAACATGGTGAATTTATCAGATTGCTCACCATACACCTCCTCCTCTCCTCCACTCCATTCTTCTTCTTCTTCAACAACCTTCACTTTCTTCGCCTTAGACCTGGTCCTTTTTGCTGTGGTTGAGGGTGTGGAAGACACAAAAGCTGACTTCTTGGAAAAAGCCTTAGCCTTCTTAGGTTTAGGTATCTCTACCACAACCGGAGCAGGCTGCTCCTCAGGATGGACCAGGTCCATCTTATCATCATCAACACTAACAGCCTCAATAGGCTCTCCTACCTTTGCCTTTCCCTTGGCAGCCTTCTTTTTCTTTCTCTCTCTTAGAGCCTTTTCCAACTCTTCTTCCCCTTGTCGAACAACACTTCTAGTAGCACGAACCGTTGGAGCAGGAGCATCAGCAGATATAGAGACTTTTCTTTTCTTTGGTGGAACTGAGGTAGTAACTTTCTTTGATTTCGAAGTTCTTTTCCTTTTGGGATTGTAGGACTCCCCCAGCTTTCTCAGCATTTCAGCTAGTGATTCCTCAATAGATGAACCAGGTTCATCTACTGATTTTTGTAGGCTCTCTAGACCTGCTGCTGCTTCCCGAGCAACACCTCCCCATAAGTATGTCACTCCTTCTTCATCGATCACTGGAGCGGAGCCACAAATAGCCAACGTGGCACCGTCCTCCCCAGATCCCCTTACAAAGCCTCCTTCTCCCTCTCTCTCAAGAATTCTATTTTTTCCCAGTTTTCTCTGCCTATTCGGCACTTCTACATTAACAATTGACCCAACCAAAACAAACCTGTTTTCAGTAGTAGCAGTTTCAGATTCAATTTCAAGATTTCCTTGCTCAGAACTAGATGAACCTGGTGCTTCATCCTCATTTGCGGATTTGAAGGATTCACTTGAGGATTAAGAATCATGGGTCTCGCTAGCTTTAAGAATTTCTTCAAAGAATCTTGCACGAGAGAGAGAGGCCACGAATTTCCTGGCCAACGTTTTCACTCTACGTGACCTAGGGGCTGGAGTAGGGGTAGGTGTAGGTTCAGGAGTAGGCTCAAGAGCTGGAGGGTTTTGGGGGGTTAAAGATCTGGCTGGTGAATGTGAACTGTACACTGATGGAGAATTAGAACTAGAATCACCGTCCTCATAATCGTGGGCGGAGAAGGAAGATGAAACAGCTAATTGTGAAGACATTTTTATGAGCGTTTTAGGGAGAGATGAACAGTGATCATTTTTTTTTATATGAGATGGAAGATGAACTTGGTTCGACGGTTATGTTATGAAGAGGGGAGGTAATGATTTCCCTTTTATAATATGTGGCTATGAATTATACAACGGTCAGAATTAATAATCAAGTGGAAGTCTAAACGTTGTAGGACTGTCATTGATTAGACGGTTAGGAATCCCCTAAATCTAGGCTAATTAAGTAGCGATGGGACTTCTTGGAACGGGTTCATTTTGGGATAAGTACAAAGAACTTGCAAAGAACCAAATATAGATAGAGTCATGTTCATGTGTGAATGTAATTAATTCAATAAGTGTATGGAGATGAGCACATAACTTGTCAGTCAGATGAACCAGCAGCGATGAACCAGGTTCATTGTGTTAAAGTATTTAATTTGCCTCAATTTACAAAGATAGAAAAACATCATTAGCAACCAGGGAATCATATTAATACATGGCAAGAGAGTATGGCAGTAAAGTCATGATACTGAGCAATGATTAGTCTGGTTGATTATCTATGTTAGTGTTTCTAGCAAAATTTTTTTTTTTTTCATTTTTGTATTTCATTTAGGTGATTTTAATCATCCCTAATTCAAGCCGGTTTCTCTCAAAATTCTCCCTACTTAGTGTTTTAGTAAAGATATCTGCAATTTGCTTGTCAGTAGCACAAAATTCAATTGAGATCATTCCCTTTTCATAGTTATCCCTAAGGAAGTGGTGTCTAACATCTATGTGCTTGGTTCTTTTATGATGAACCGGGTTCTTTGTCATACTAATTGCACTAGTGTTGTCACAGAAAATAGGAATGCATCCAACATCTATACCAAAATCCATGAGTTGTTGCTTGATACATAGCAACTGAGCACAGCATGAGGCTGCAACCACATATTCAGCCTCAGCAGTAGACAAGGCTACTGAATTTTATTTCTTGGTGGCCCAAGACACAAGGCAAGAGCCCAAGAAGTGAGCCATGCTTGAAGTACTTTTCATGTCAACCAGGAAACCTGCATTATCAGCATCAGCATATCCTACAAGGTCGAAATTACTACCTTTAGGATACCAAAGGCATAAATCAGTAGTGCCCTTCAGATATCTCAAAATTCTCTTCACTGCAGTTAGGTGGGATTCCTTTGGATTTGCCTGAAACCTAGCACACAGTCCTCACTGAACACAATATCAGGTCTGCTGGCAGTGAGATATAACAGAGACGCAATCATCCCTTTGTATAGCTTCTGATCAACAGATGAACCAGGTTCATCCATATCTAATTTTGTAGTTGTGGCTATGGAGGTTTCTATTTCCTTTGAGTCTTCCATTTTAAATTTCTTGAGAAATTCTTTCACATACTTTTGTTGATGGATCATTGTTCCATTTGAGTTTTTCTTGATTTGCAAGCCTAAGAAGAAGTTTAGCTCACCCATCATACTCATCTCAAACTCACTCCCCATAAGTATAGCAAATTCCTTACTCAATTTTTCAGAGGTTGCCCCAAATATGATATCATCCACGTATATTTGCACAAGGAGGAGATCCTTACATTTTTCCTTTAAGAACAAGGTACTGTCAATTTTGCCTCGTTTGTACCCATGTTCTAGCAGGAATTTTGATAGTCACTCGTACCATGCTCTAGGTGCTTGTTTGAGACCATAGAGAGCCTTGTCAAGTTTGTATACATGGTCAGGTAACTCCTTGCTTTCAAAACCTTGAGGTCGTTTGACAAATACATCTTCCTTCAGATAGCCATTGAGGAAGGTACTCTTAACATCCATTTGATGGAGAGTGAATTCCATGTGTGCACCAAATGCTATAAGAAGCCTGATTGCCTCTAGTCTTGCCACAGGGTCAAAGGTCTCATCATATTCAATTCCCTCTTCTTGACTATATCCTTGGACACCTAGTCTAGCCTTGTTTCTTGTAACAGTTCCATCTTCATCGAGCTTGTTCCTGAAGACCCACTTTGTGCCAATCACTAACCTGTCTAGTGGTCTGGGTACCAAGTGCCATACTGGACTTCTTTCAAATTGATTCAGCTCTTCTTGCATGGAATTTACCCAGTCAGCATCCTGTAGGGCTTCACCATTATTCTTTGGTTGAATCAAGGATAGAAAGGCATCAAACGTAATCAAATATTTCAAGGAGGATCTTGTTTTGATTCCAGATGTCATATCTGTTATGATGTTCTCAAGAGGGTGAGAACTCTGATATTCGTGTGGTTTGAGAACCAACTGTTCACTTCTAGATAGTTCCATTGTATCTTGTTGTTGTGGAACAAGATCAGGGCCAAGGTTCACATGTTGAGTTCCCCGTGTCATGTTGCTTGGGGTTGTTGGACCTGGTCTATCACCTGTTCCAACTTCCATATTTGCTTCAATGTGTTCACTGCTTCTCACCAGTCCAAGCTCCTCATCTTCTAGTTACTGTATCTCGGAAAGAGTGTTAGTTTCATCAAAGACAACATGCACACTCTCTTCTACACACATAGTTCTTTTATTATACACTTTATAAGCTTTGCTTTGTGATGAATATTCCAAGTATACTCCCTCATCACTTCTGAGATCAAATTTACCTAGGGAATCTTTTCCATTATTGTGCACAAAGCACTTGCATCCGAAAGCCCTAAGGTGGATATGTTGGGCTTTCTCCCTTTAATTAATTCATAAGGAGTTTTCTCTGCCAGAGGCCTGGTCACGCATCTATTTATATGTAGCATGGAGTGTTTATTGCTTCTGCCCAGAAGCTGTGGGGTAGTTTTCTAGAAATAAGCATGGTTCTTGCCATGTCTTCAAGATTTCTATTCTTTCTTTCAACAACCCCTTTTTTCTGTAGGATTCTAGGGGCAGAAACGCTGTGATTGATACCATGTTCATCACAGAACTCAGCAAACTTTGCATTCTCCAATTCAGTACCATGATCAGATCTTATTGATGCTAGTTGATTTCCTAACTGATTTTGAGTTTTCTTAACAAATGAGGTGAACATATCAAATGCTTCATCCTTAGATGTCAGAAATAAGGTCGAAGTGAACCTTGAATAGTCATCAACTAGCACCATTACAAATTTCTTACCACCTCTGCTCAGAGTTCTCATAGGACTACATAGGTCCATATGAACCAGTTCCAACATCCTGGTGGTACTGACCATTTTCTTACTTTTGAAAGAGGATCTTACCTGCTTCCCCCTTGCACATGCCTCACAAACTTTGTCTTCCTTGAACTTAATATTATGAAGCCCTACCACTAAGTCCTTAGAGACTAATTTGTTAAGCTGATTCAGACTCGCGTGACCAAGTCTTTTGTGCCAAAGGAGGGGATCATTGTCCAACACACTTAAGCAAGTGAGTTCATTTTCAGACAGCGTGGACAAGTCTATGACTTAGATGTTATTCATTCTTTTCCCTGGAAAACAATCTTGTCAGTAAGCAGGTTGATCACAAAATATTTTGTGGAAGTAAATGCAACAAGGTTACCTCTATCACACAATTGTGACACACTGATCAGGCTATATTTCAAGCCATCTATTAAGTACACATGTTCAATGGAACGTGTGTCATCCTTACCTATATTACCAACCCCTATAATTTCACCATTCTTTCCGTTTCCAAAGGAGACATTTCCTCCTTTGAGGCTTTCAAGTGAAAGGAACCGTTCCTTGTTTCCTGTCATATACTTTGAGCAGCCACTATCCAAATATCAAATTTGGCTGCTTCCTCTCACTTGAACCTACAAAAAGAAATCAGGGTTTAGTTTTAAGAACCCAAAGTAGTTTGGGTCAGTTTGTATGAGATAATGGATGAATCAAGATTTTTCTGGCCCAATTTGGTAGCCATTCTTTCTTTTTAACAAAACTCTCATTTCTTTTACTAGCCTGCTCTTTTGCAGTACACTCAATTTTGTAGTGGCCAGTCTTACCATAGTGGGTGCAGATTTTATTCTCAGGGAGAGTAAGATACTTTCTTTTGGGATCCCACTTAGGCAATTGACTCCCAAACCCAAGCCCTCTCCGGTTGCTATTGTGATTCCCTTGAAGCCATGTCAAGGCATCAGAGGATTTATTCAATTTACAAGTTCGATCTAACTCATGTTTGACTTTACCGAGTTCTTCCTTAAATGTCCTTATCTGTTCATCCTTGGCATACATCTTGTCTTTTAGTTTTCCCACATTTTCTTCTAACATGATATGAGAATGATCAACAATCGTTTTACTGGATCCTAGCTTTAATTTCAAGTTTTCAGATTTTAGCTCTAGAATCTCAGTTTCAAGTGGATGAACCTGGTTCATCAGAGCAGTGGTTTTCTTTTCAGATTCACTTACTCTGGTTTCCAGGTTCATGAATTTTTCCTTTAGCATTGCAAATTCTTTAGAGAGTTGTTCTTTCTCTTTGGTTGTTTCTTCGGAATCATCCATGAAATCAAGCAGCAACTCAAAGAGATTTTCCTTAGATAGGGACTTTATTTTGTTTTTAAGATGAGAAACACTTACCTCTGGTTCTTCATATGATTCCTCATCAGATTCTCCAATTGCCATGAGCGCCTGATCTTCATTCTCACCATCTTTTAATTCTTCATATGAACTTTCCCCCCAAGCAGCAACCATAGCTTTTGTTGTGGTTTTCTTGGGTTGGACCAGTTCCTTCTTCTTGTTCCTTCTTTCAAATCTCTCCTTTTTCCATTCCACTTCCCACTGAGGAAAAATCTTGATGAGGTGGTCAGTCTTCCCACACTTGTAGCATCCCTCGTTGGTTGGCCTTTCTGGAGCTTTTGCTTTGTTGTAGTTTCCTCCTCTAGAGATGCCCTTCTTCCTTAAGAGGAAGTTTCTGAATTCTTTGGTAATTATGACCATCTCATCATCCTCCAGATCTGCTCCCTCAGTGATTCTCAGTGCTAGACTCCTCTCCTTCTTTGGAGCATCCATTTTCATTGTCTGCCTTTTGAGTTCATAAGCAGTAATGTTTCCAATAAGCTCGTCCAATCTGATATTTGCCATATTTTTTTATTCCTGGATAGCAGTGATCTTACTTTCCCAGGAAATTGGCAAGACCCTTGTCAGGATTTTTTCTACCTTGTCCTCTTCAAGAATGACTCTAACAAGAGACTTAAGTTCATTTGTCAAAATTGTGAACCTTGTGTACATCTCTTGGATTGTCTCTCCTTCTTTCATAGTGAAGTTTCATACTGAGAGTATAGTAGAGTACCTCTTGATCTTTTCACTTGAGGTGTTCATTCATGGGCTACTTGCAAGGTATCCCAGATTTCTTTGGCAGTGGTACAACTTTGGATCCTGCTATACTCGTCTGGACCTAGTCCACACACTAGCCACTTTTTGGCCTTTGCATTTTTCTCCCATTTTTTCAGATCCTCAGTAGTGTAGTCAGCTCTAGTCTTTGGTACATCTACACCTTCAACAGTCTTATTTATAGTAGCTAGAGGACCATCAGTGACTATGTCCCAGAGTTCATAGTCTTCTCCAATCAGGTGGTCTTTCATCCTGTTCTTCCACCAAGAGTAATATTGGCCATAGAAGAGTGGTGGCCTTGCAGTTGATTGACCCTCCCAGTTTCCAGGTGGTGCACTCATTTTGATATTATCCAAGGTGTTAGCCTTTTCAAGGATAACCTGCTCTGATACCAATTGATGTTTTACACTTCAATACCACACAAGAGGGGGGGGGGGGGA
>ML255474.1:49644-109700 GCA_005239495.1 Nicotiana undulata
CAAAACCCCACAAAAGGGGGGGGGGGGGATTTGTGTGGTGTCCAATTTTTGAGTGCTGTCTCAATAGAAGAATCTGGTTATTCTTGGTGTTCCAACTTCTACTGGTGCAGAATAATAAATGCAGTAAAGTAAAAACACAGAGTTTTTTACGTGGAAAACACCTGGCTCAAAAGGTGAAAAAACCACGACCTACTACTCAGTAAGTTTTTACCAAACTCTTCACTACGATTCTAAGACAAACAACATTTACAAAATAATCTCTTTTGTAAACCTAGGACTAACTCTAATCCCTTTGTGGAAAACTAGCCTCTAGCTAATTGCGACAAGCTTCAAGTTACCTCTAACTTGAACAGTGTGTGCCTATTATAATTTCTTTTAATAAAGTTGATAGATACAATATTAAATCACCTACTACAACCAACTAGACTCGAAAGACAAACAGATGGAACTGGTTCTTCTAGCTGGTAAGTAGCTTTTGTGTCGCACAAGGATTTTTCTTGCAAAATTGCTTTGGTAGTTTTGCTTTCAGTTCTTGTTTTACTTCTGCCTTTGTGCGATCAATTCTTCAGTAGGAATGCTTCAACATTATATAGCGCCAGTAGTTGAGATGTTCTTGTTAAGTTCTAATGCAACTCTTCCTTGGTGGAAGAGTTTGTGTTTATCTCAACTTCCTTGATTATTTTTGTCCTTGCTGAACTAGAACTCTAACCTCTTATCAATTTGCAACCTTTTCGCATTAGGAGACAACCTCTTAGTTTATGGATAATTCACAAATTATGTTCATCTCCTGTGCATGTGTCGCTTCTTGTGCCAATGGGTCTGTTCGAATATGTTTGCCCTAATGGACATGGTTCAACTGGTAGACATTTGTCAATCTTCAAAACCATGCAGTGACTTGGTTCAACAGCTGGTATGTCTTATTTATTATGCCGAGATTTACGATACCAAAATCAATAATTAGTTTTATTTATATGTGTAAATATTTTATTTGTTAAAAGTTATGTACAAAATTATGAAGAATAATACATACAATAGAATACTATTATGATTACTATTGTGGGAATACTGATTGTGAGACAAAAAGGCTAATCATATCCAATTATTAATTCAAAACTTAATATCCAGATTATTTGTACTAATATAGATTGGTATATCTTTGGATAGTAAATTTTTCTTGCCTATTCACACGCATTTGAATATTTTGCAGGCACATTGGATCCCCAATGTCATAAATCTCCGTAATTATGTAATTGGTCCACTAAATCGTGATGAGGATAAATTAACCATTCGTGATATTAGGGACAAAAAGGGATGTGACTTAAGTAAAATCTCATTTGAACTTCCTGAAACCATTAAAACAATATTTTTTTCATCAAGCACCAAGGGCCACATCCATGATCCTAACTCACTAATTTGGGGTCTTAGTCCGAGTGGCATGTTTTCAACAGCCTCCTCCTATATGCTAATTGATGATACAAAGCCCCATACTCTCTCTTTTAATTGGATGTGGGACCTCAAGTGTCCCAACAAGATCAAATTTCTAATTTGGAAAATATACCTCAAAAGACTACCTACAAGGGGTTATCTAGCCACAATTGGTGTTAATATAAACCCTAATTGCCCTATATGCAAAGACACCATTGAGTCTATCTACCATATATTCTGGGAATGCACTATAGCTAATTCACTTTGGAAAGAAATGAGAGTAAACACTACTAACCAAATGCACACAAATAATTGGCTAGACCTATTCCAAACTACAGGCCCAACAAAAATTAACAAATACTTAGGTTGGAAAGACACTCTGTCGTTTGCCCTCTGCGTCATTTGGATTAATAGAAACCATAACAATCAAAACAACACAAACACCCTGGTTAACAGAAAAAGGGTGTTGGATCAAATAATGGAGTATTTCTTTATGACATCAAGGATGCATACCTATAACAAAAATATCAGTATTAAGGTTAGATGGCAACCACCTTCTAGGGGCTGGTTTAAAATCAATGTGGATAGTGCTTTCACAAACAATTCTCTTCAAGGTGGTATAAGTGGAGTCATTAGAGATCATACTGGTCAGTGAAGCATGCTACAACCAAACAATTTATGCAGTATCATCAATCTAGGCAGAACTTCTAGCTCTTTGGCATGCTCTACAACTAATTATCAGGGAAACATTATTCCCAGTGGAAGTTGAAATTGATGCAACAGAGGTAATTCGTCTTCTTAGTAATGACTACCCAACCTATAACAACTTAATTTATGAATGCAGGTGGTTAATGAACAAGGCATCCAGGCAAGGGACAATAACAATGAAGCATAACTTCCGCGAAGGGAATATGGTTTCTCACCTTTTGGCAAAAGCTGCACTTTTGGATAATAGCTATAATAAATTAAGTGTTCTAGTTTTACCTCCTGATTTTGTCAGAATAGCCTATCACAAAGATCAGGAGGGGTATATGTATGTTAGAAGTTGCTCTAGTAACCAGTGCGAGCAGTTAGCAGCACTGGGTAATGATAGTGCCTTGCATGGCATCATTTTGGCAGGGAGTGCCTTATGTATTATTGAACATATTATCGGTGGAAAACCCTAGTTATTATTAATGAAGTATCTTTTATGTTCCAAAAAAACTTTTCTTTCCTTTTTAACAGATTAAATTGTGGAAGCGTGGAAAAAACAGGGAACTCTTACAAACAATATGTTTGAAGTAATGCAATAGCCACAAAGCAATAGAATTACATAAAATGTCACGATCCAAAATCCCACCTAGTTGTGATGGCACCTAACCCCAATATGTTAGGTAATCCAAATAATGAATATCACAACTCAAATGAAGATCATCAGTTACAATAATTAATAATTTGAAAACACACGCAATATTTCTAAAGATATGTAGTACAAGTCATGAGCCACTAAGACTTAGATTTACAATGAAGGTACGAGAAATAAATATAAGATCTATTTGAATATACATAAACAAAAGTATGAATCCTAAATTACCAAGAACAAGTGGTAGCTTATATCTAGAATGCAGGTACTTACATATACAATGCTAGCCTTCGTCATCCACAACAACTTAGCTCCAAGATTTGCACGCAAGGTTGTAGAAGTATTGTATGAGTACAACCAATCCTATGTTTAGTACATATCGTGACTAACCTCGGTGAAGTAGTGACGAGGTTTCTGGTCAAGAATACTCATTTTACATAACATGTACATCTCAGTAACATATACATATGCCCAGCAACAGTATCAAAATCTGAGCTTGAAGTTCAGATAAGGCCATCAGTGCACATAGAGAAGATAATCACAAGCATCGTAACCCACTAACCGTTCAATATATAAAGAATATATGCATGTGATAACAAATAACTTGTCAACAGTTTCATATAGAGAAGATATGGATGAATATCACATACCATCAAAAGTTACATATAGAGAAGATATGATTGAATAAGCAAATCAGGTTGCACAGATTGACGTATAGAGATGATGTGCACTTTTAATCAATTCTTAAATTATGTCGCTGATAGAGAAGATATGCATAAAGGAATGTATGCATTTTGGAACTAGCATATAAAGAAGATACGTAGTAAAAGTCATGCATACATCCAAGGAGTTAGCTTATACCGAAAATATACAAAATCCGACCACTGATCAGTTTTCCATAATCCGCGAGTACATCATCAAGGAGAAATCTGAGAGGACGAGCCTAGGGGATGAATCCTTATCCACATGTTGTACAGATAACTCTCGCGCCATAATCATAGCCATTAGATAGACAAATCGTGTGCCATGGCAACACAAACCGCATGGACCACTCACGTGCTGCCAATCCAGTCCATCACAAAGGAAGCATATACAAGAATACATGTATAGAATCAATGAATATCAAATAATGTACTCATGGACTGATAAATAGCATACGAAGGTGTATGCATATGCGAATTGTACAATTACAACTCAGTTCGGCAAGTACACCATACAACAACGAATATTATATTCAAATAGGAAATCAATACATACACATGATCTCTAGCATGATTCAAGAGGTTCATACAATCGTTCAAACATAATAAGCATAATAACAGGAAGCGTTGTATCCAACTCAAGGTATAATATAGCCTAAAGACTACTCCGGTCATAAATCATACATAACACCCACATATACACTCGTCACCTCTCATATATGTCGCGTCTCACTAAGTTCAATTAGACAAATAAGGTTATGTTCTAAGGGTTATTACTCTCAATAAGATTAGGCAAGATACATACTTCAAAACCTAACTCTAGTCCTCCAATCACGTAAATCCAAGCCAATCATCAACCAAAGAAGTCAAACAGTGCTATAGGGAACGAGCCTAATCCACAAAGCTTTGGTGTTTGGAAAATTCCTAAAAATTTCAATAAAAGTCAACCTGGGCCCGTGTGCCCTGAATTTGAAATAAGTACCAAAATCTTATGACTCATAATCTGCCGAGTCTAAATATATAATTAGATCCCTAAATTGAGTACACACCGGTATTCAAATACCAAAAATACACTCTGGTGTAGGCAAAACCCCCAAATTCATGTAAAAACTTCATAATTAAAGTGTGTAAATCCATGAGAAATCAAGATAAATAATCAAATCCAGGTAGAAGTTACTTACCCACAAAGTAGTAGTAAAAATCTCCTCCAAAATCGCCTCTTATCGAGTTCCAAAACTCAAAATAGTGAAATATGAGAAAACCCTCAAAATATAATAAGTTGACAAGGATTTCGCTTCTGCGGACAAAAATATCGCTTATGCAACGTTTCTTCTGCGGTACAAGTCTCACATCAGTGAGCTACACTCAACCAGCCGACCCATCATATTTGCGCACAATCCTCGCTTATGCGAGATCGTATGCACGACAAACCACCGCTTCTGCGGTACCGTAGATGCGACCACATCTTTTCATCTATAGCCTCCAACCCCAAATCCATCCTCGTAGGTGCGACAAACCTCCTCACTTCTGCGACTTCGCACCTATGCAAAATGCTCTGCATGTGCGACACATTAGTACCAGAATTGTCAATCAACACAATAATATCCCGGAACCCTTGAAACGCGCCCGAGCCCCTTGGGACCCTGCCCTATCATACCAGCAAGTTCAAATATGTCTTCCAAACTTATCCAAAGGCATTGAAGATTAAATTCCTTCTCTTAACTTTCAAACGTTTAAACATTTCACGACCCAAACTCCACTGGAGCCGTGACGGCACCTAACACTGCTTTCAAGGAAGCCAACAATTTCACAATAACAATAAACTCAAATAACGTAACTTAATAATCTTAATAACGGAATAATCATAAAATATATGAAAACAACAATGACACAACTACAACCAACCCATAATTGGGTATCAACGAGTACATGAACACTACAGAATCTCAAGATACAGGGTCAAATCCTCAACATAAAACTGTCTGAATGATAAAATAGTGATAACACAAACAAACGAAAGAGAACTTCAAGGTGTGCGGATGACATGTCAACTACCTTGTAGTCTCCACAAGCTGCAATCGGTGCAGACTCTAGCAATCACCACACCCAGCAGTACATGAATCTGCACATAAAGTGCAGAGTATAGTATGAGTACAACCGACCACTTGTACTCAATAAGTAACAAACCTAACCTCGGGCTGAAAGCGCTGACAAGCTCGGAAGAAGGTCAATATTCAATACCAATAATCAATAACGGTACATAATATAATTATGACATTAAGAGAAAACAACTCAAGATATATCATATTCAACTCGTTCACAAATACGGAAAATTAGTCATGCTTCTCAAGTATAACATCCAAAGCCCCAACTTTATTATGGAAATCGCTAGAAACATGAGTTTATCAAGAAAACTGTGATTTCCAAACTTTCAACAATAGGTAAGCTATTTTATTTACCATCTAGCATGAGAAAAGTATATCTCTATGCCTACATGTAAAGTCAATATGTCACGACCCAAATTCCAAACCTTAGGGATCGTGATGGCGCCTAACACCACACTTGCTAGGCAATCCAATGTTAGAGTTTGCTCAAGTATTTCCGTTAATTAATCACTTAAACAGGATAGAACAATTTTAAATTAAACTTGATCCAATGGATTTCAATAAATACTTCCGAATATAAAAGAAAAAAATAATAAATTAAGCCAAGCCACGAACTAATTATATAAATAAATATTGAACTACCCCAGAGTCTGGTGTCACAATTCACGAACTACTAAAGAATACTACAAATAATGGGCTGAAAGAAATAGTGTAACTGTTATGAATAGTATAAAACAGTATATGTAAAAACAGGAGAAGACTCTCCGAATTTGCGAACGCCGGCAGATGTACCTCGTGTCTCCAAATGAATAGGTAGTCGTCCTGAAATCCCCTAATGTTGACTAGTACATGGATCTGTGCAAAAGAGCACAGAGTGTAGTATCAGTACAACCGACCCCATGTACTGAGTAAGTGCCGAGCCTAACCTCGGCGAAGTAGTGAAGAGGCTAAGGCTGGGCTTTAACAATATAGTCGATAACAATATTAAATAACAAAGAAGTAGAGAAGTCTAAACAAATAAATAAATAAATGCTGCAACAAATTTTCATAACTCAGCTGCCTTTTTCAGATCTCAGCTATAACCAATCCTTAAATAAATTTGTAAATTTCCAAACTTTAGCTTTAAATAAAAAAAATAGTGCCAAAATATATAAAGAATAGTAAAATAAATATTTAAGCTTTTCAAACTTTATTTCTTTTTGAAAATCAGAAAAAAAAATATAAATGTCCTCCCTTATCGCTCCTTGTTGCAGCGTGCCACCAGCTCCCACCTGTCCTCCCTTATTGCTCCTCCCAAAATATATTACCCTTATTACTCCTGTTGCGGCGTGCAACCCGATCCCACCTGTCCACCCTTATCACTCCTTGTTGCGGCGTGCAACCCGCTCCCACCAGACATATCATATTAATTTATTCATAAATTTCACAATTGAGGTCAATCCTTTCACAATATTTTTGTCTCAATAATTATAAATAATGAACTGCATTTTCCTCATAACTTCATCAATATCCTCTCAACCATGAAACCAACAGGAACATAAGAATATCAATATTTATTTCGTAAAACAATGCCAAGCTCCTCAATCGTTTTATATCACAGGTGAGTCAATTCAAACAATCAATATTTTTCCAAAAATAGTCACAACGATATCTAACAACAAATTAATCTGGCCAAATAGTCATGGAAACAATAACGAACATATAACAAGTAAAACCATAATCAAATAAGTGAGGAACGGGAAGGGGATCATGTTCAACAGACAATTAGGGTGGTGCATAGGTACTCGTCCCCTCACATATACACCACATCCATGCTTTTCACATAACAAACAAGTAGGGAGTCCTATTCCTCAAGCCAAAGTTAGACCAAACACCTACCTCAATTCTGCAGGTCACTCACTACTCAATTATCTATTTTCCTTTTGAATTCACCTCTAACTTGCTCGAATCTAATCACAATTAACTTAATATAATTAACTAATGCTAAAGGAACTTACTTTATTGAATAATATAATTTTTCCTAAGTTTTCTATATAAAAAAAAAGTGAAAACCTGACCCCGGGCCCGCTTGGTCTAAACTCGGGGTTCGGACTAAATTACGTTTACCCATTCACCCACGAACCCAAATATGCTATTATTTTAAAATCCGACCTTAATTTGATATAAGAATTCAATTTTTACAAAACTCCCTAATTCTACCCAAATCCTAAATTTTTACCATGGAAATCCTTTGTTTTTGCTTTAAAAGTGATGCAAAATAGTAAGGAATTGAAAGAACAAGGTTTGAAATTAATTACCTATGAATTGGGGATGAATATTTTTGAAGAAAACTCGTGTTTAGGGATGGAATCTCGAAAAATTGGAGAAGAAAAAGGTCTGTCCGTTTTTAATATATTTTCTGCTAGCTATTCTGCCTCGTTTCTCGTCTCAAACGATCCCTAAACTCGATTTTTATGTTTCGAATGGATTCCTTGTCAAATTCTAGTCAAGTTAGACTTTTGAATCACTCAATTTGACCTTATAATGAAGGAGATATGTAGGTTTTAATATTTGAAATTAGTGCAGATTTTTAATACGCCGTCAGGGGTAATTTCGTCATTAACCTGAAAAATCTGGCAACCTTAGTAAAATGACCATAAAATCTTCATCCGATGTTCAAATTCGATGATTCTTTTTGCTACGGGTCCGTAATTACGATACAGATCTAATATTTCATTCAAAACATAAATCAGAGCTCATTTTTTCAATATAATATTATTTATGCTTGAAGAAACGACGTCGAAGCATAAGAAAGAACGAGCGCAACACAACCCAAACCTATTTGAAACTCACCCGAGCACTCGGGGCTCTAAACCAAATATGCGCGCAAGTCTAGACGCATCATACGGGCGTGCTCGTACGATTAAATTATGAAAATAACATGTAAAACTATGAATTAAACCTCAAAACTCATTATTTTTCTCAAGAACACTTATAGTTCATAACCTTTCAATCGGATGTCTGAATCACGTCGAAAAGAACTCCGTTTTTCACCAAATTTCACAGGCAAGGCCTAAATATCATAATAAATCTTTACCGGCCTCCGGTACCAAAATACGGGCCCGATACCAGTGACTTCAAACATTAATTCTTTTCTTTATTTCATAAATATTTCAGCAAAACAATTTCTTTCAAAAATTGATTTCTAAGGCTTGGGACCAATGAATTCATTTTCGGGCATACGCCCGAGTCCCATATTTTATTGCGGACCTCCCGGGATCGTCGGAACATGGATCCGAGTCCATTTACTCAAAATGTTGACCAAAGTCAACTTTTATCAAATTTAAATTCTAAAAATCACTATTTCTCATATTTTCACATAAAAGCTTTCCAGTTTCACGTCCGGACTGCGCACGCAAATAGAGGTATTTAAAAGTAATCTTTTTTATGGCTAATAAGCAAAGAACGAAGTCTTAATTCATAAAATGACCCCTTGGGTCATCACAATCTCCACCTCTAAAACAAACGTTCGTCCTCGAACGGACATAGAAAATTGCCTGAATTTGCGAACAAGTGTGGATATTTACACTGCATGTCCGACTCGGACTCCCAATTAGCTGCCTCAACGGGTTGGCCTTTCCACTGCACTCGAGCTGAAAGAAAACTCTTATACCTCAACTGACGAACCTGCTGGTCTAAAATGGCTACCGGCTCCTCCTCATAAGTCAAGTCTTTGTCCAATTGGACAGAGCTGAAATTTAACATGTAGGACGGGTCACCATGATATTTTTGGAGCATAGACACGTGGAATACCGGGTGAACCGAGGATAACCCTGGAGGCAATACAAGTCTGTAAGCTACCTCCCCCACCTTATCATGAATCTCAAACGGCCTGATATACCTAGGGCTCAACTTACCCTTCCTCCCAAATCTCATAACACCGTTCATGGGCGACACACGAAGCAATACTCTCTCTCCAACCATGAATGCCACATCACGGACCTTTTGATTGGTGTAACTCTTTTGCCTAGACTGAGCTGCACGAAGTCTCTCCTGAATAATCTTGACCTTATCTAAGGCCTCCTGAACTAAGTTTGTCCCCAACAATCGAGCCTCTCCCGGCTCAAGCCATCCCACTGGTGATCTGCACCGTCTACCGTATAACGCCTCATAAGGAGCCATCTGGATGCTCGACCGATAACTATTATTATAAGAAAATTCCGCTAACGGCAAGAACTGATCTCATGAACCTCCACAGTCAATAACACAAGCGCGGAGCATGTCCTCCAATATCTGAATGGTACGCTCGGACTGCCTGTCAGTCTGAGGGTGAAATGTTGTACTCAACTCTACTCGGGTACCCAACTCACGCTGGACTGCCCACAAAAAGTGCAAAGTAAACTGCGTACCCTGATAAAAAATGATAGACTCGGGCACCCCATGAAGGCGAACAATCTCTCGAATATACAACTCAGCCAACCGCTCTGAAATATATGTACTAGTCACAGGAATGAAGCGTGCTGACTTAGTCAGCCTATCCATAATAACCCAAAACGCATCGAATTTCCTCTGAGTCCGTGGGAGCCCAACAACGAAGTCCATAGTGATACGCTCCAACTTCCACTCAGGAATTTCTATCTGCTGAAGCAAACCACCAGGTCTTTGATGCTCATACTTTACCTGCTGACAATTTAAGCAACGAGCCACATAGGCCACAATGTCCTTTTTCATCATTCTCCACCAATAATGTTGTTTCGAATCTTGGTACATTTTTGCTGCACCTGGGTGAAAAGAATACTTGGAGCTGTGAGTCTCCTCAAGGATCAATTCACTGAGGCCATCAACATTAGGCACACACAACCTTCCCTGCATCCTCAAAATGCCATCATCTCCAACTGTAACCTGCTTGGCACCCCCATGCCGAACCGTGTCCCTAAGGACCGCCAAATGTGGGTCATCATCCTGCGGCTCTCGGATGCGATCAATTAGAGAGGACCGAGCGACAGTACAAGCTAGGACACTGCTGGGCGAAATATCCAACCTCACGAACTGATTAGCGAAAGTCTGAATGTCTGAAGCCAACTGTCTCTTGCAAATTGTAATATACGCAAGACTGCCCATACTCACCATTTTTCTACTCAATGCATGGGCCACCATATCGGCCTTCCCCGGGTGGTACAATATTGTGACATCATAATCTTTTAACAATTCTAACCACCTCCGCTGCCTCAAATTTACATCTTTCTACTTGAATAAGTACTGGAGGCTGTGATGGTCAGTAAAAATCTAACACGGCACGCCTTAAAGATAATGCCTAAAAATTTTCAAAGCATAAACAATAGCTGCCAACTCTAAATCATGAACAGGGTAATTCTTTTCATGGACTTTCAACTGACGAGACGCATACGCAATCACCCTGCCATCCTGCATCAACACTGCTCCAAGGCCAAAACTCGAGAAGCATCACAATACACCGTGAAAGAACCCGAATGTAATGGTAACACCAACACCGGTGCTGAAGTCAAGGCTGTCTTGACCTTCTGAAAGCTTTCCTCGCACTCATATGACCATTTAAATGGGGAACCTTTCTCAGTCAATTTGGTCACCGGGGCTGCTATGGATGAGAACCCTTCCACAAAACGCAGTAATAACCTGCCAAACCCAAGAAACTCCTAATCTCCGTAGTTGTAAAGGGTTTAGGCCAATTCTTGATTGTCTCAATTTCCTTAATAGTTGTTCATAGTCAGTTTCAAAATTATCAATTAGCTTCACGTTAACAATAGAAAGTCTCCTTTCAACACTTCACATTACTAATAAAGAGATACGATGTTTGAAGACCTCGTAATTATATACCCGAATTAACGTGTCTCCTTTAACGCCATATGGGCGGGCACCTACCTTGTAGGTTAAAGCTCAATAATTATAGCACAAATTTGGAAAATTATGCACAGATAGTTAATTAAGTAATTAATTCATTTATTTTATTATTATTATTATTATTATTATTATTATTATTATTATTATTATTTACATAAATTTTTTTGGAGTAACCCTAACATGCATGACTTCTTATTAGTATTCTTGTACAAATTTCAAATTTCACAAGGGAGAATTTAAACACAAGAATTTCCATCACAAGGATCTCATCCTTACATACTTCCACCGCGGCTCGTAGCCCATTTTAAATATACCAAATCATATTAACACGCGAGGATCTCGTCCTCAATTCTGAATCACAAGTAATATGCATATCGCCACTCGAAACCTTCCTTTCCTTCCTTTAAATATTTTCTGTTAAACAAAATTACAACATGTAATGATAGACACAGTTATCTCCATAGACTTTCTCAATACAAGTATTCATATTTGTAGATTTTAGAGTTACGAAGCTCACCCGAGAAAGGAGCATATTAGAAGAATTTTATTAGATACGCATAACCGAATTAAGTTCAGGAAATCATCACTTTATAATAATTAGAGATTGTTCTTGTAATGGCACTATTTAATGTAACGACCTTATCCATACCATAGAAAATATATCAACAGGCTGGGTCTCAACCTCTAGGAATATGACCTCCACTTTCAACATTCCGGCCCCTTTTTCCCTAGCTGGTCATGTAAGTTGAGTTGTAACTGCAATGGGGCACGTAGCCTGAGTGCTCTGATGAAATTATTCGTCTGCTCATACCGAGTTTATACCAAATAACTTGGAATAACCGTTGTAGGAATCTCGTAGTGGTGGTGCATTAAAAGAACTCATTGAAGCACCCCGAGTAATCAGATATACTGACTGGGCTGGTCGGCTGCTCGAGCCCTTGCCGAAATATTTTTTTATTGCAAAGCAAAATCCACTGAATCTTTTAGAACCTCGAGACCTCTTAGTCTCCTTAGCTTCCTCTTTTCCTCATCCCGGGCACATTCTAACATCTAAGCAATTTCTACCACTAGTCGAAATAAAGTATCAACTTGCCCTGCGTCGTACAAATTTTTTTTCCAATCATAATTGATTCCTTTAATGAGTCAGGGGACTCGCCCTCTGGCTATATGAACTGAAGTAGGAGTATGACAGCTATCTTATCGAACTTGATGGCATATTCTGACACCGTCACAGTGACCTGATGCAACTGTTCAAACACTATGCGCCACGCATTATGGAGAGTCCGAGAACAAACTCTTTCACAAGTATTTGTGAGAACTGAGTCAAGTAGTTGGTGTTGCAATGGCTGGTCTCCCTCTTCGTAGGCTTACGACAAACACTGGCGGTCAATTTCTTCTTTAACTATGCTGACTCAACACTGCTGAGCTACCCCATTTATTCATACGCTCTTCGTTATTCTTTGGGGTTACTCTTATCCTTATTGATGCACAAAGATCCCAAAGGTAAGGACCTATACAGATAATTCTTGGCACGAACCATATAGTCTAGAAGCTTGTCAACAATTGTACTCCCTCTGGAGCACCCCAAAATTCGCAATCGTGACTTCCACGCTGAGTAGACCTTCCGTAGATTTAAAGTTGTTTGAATATATTCTTTGGTACTGAGGTATAGGGTTATTAAGGAGGCAGACATACCGAAATTCCCAGCTTTATCTCTTGCAAAATCTCCGGCCTTATACATTCCAAAAAAAAACCGATATAACACATGGCCTCACAATCTATTCCTTGACAGTGAACTTCCCCAATTGGCACGAAGTCATAGGTCACAATGCCTGATAATCCACAATGTTAAACTTTACAGATCATATAAATCAACCCCGATGATTTCAACTATTCCCTTGTTATGCAATACTGGAGTAGCTATAAATCCTTCTAGGATATGGAATAGTCCAACCTGTACCGACTGAGCTAGAACCTCAGCGTCTAGATCCATTTGAGATTGTACAATAGGTGTTGATGTTCGAGCTTTAGACTGAGCTCTACTTCTGTATCTTCCCTTGATCATAGCTGTCATTGGGGCTTCATCTCTTGTCTGGTCATATACGTTTTGCGTGTTGTCAAGATTTGTGAGAGGACAAGAATAGGCAAGTTCAATCATCAATGGAAGAATAAATTCGCACGATGGAGTAGAATAGAAGTGAAATAGTTTCTAACTTCATAGCCCCTGAGAGATAAGTACAGACGTCTGCGTACCGATCCTTCAGACTCTACCAAGTTTGTTTGTGAATTGTGAGACCTAGGCAACCTAGTGCTCTGATACCAACTTGTCACGACCCAAATTCCCAACCTTAGGGATCATGATGGTTCCTAACACCACACTTGCTAGGCAAGCCAATGTTAGAGTTCTCTCAAGTATTTTCGTTAATTAATCACTTAAACAGGATAGAACAATTTTAAATTAAACTTGATCCAATGGATTTCAACAAATACTTCTGAATATAAAATAAAAATAAAAAATTAAGCCGAGCCACGAACTAATTATATAAATAAATCTAGAACTACCCCAGAGTCTGGTGTCACAATTCACGAACTACTAAAGAATACTACAAATAATGGGCTGAAAGAAATAGTGTAACTGTTCTGAATAATATAAAACAGTATATGTAAAAATAGGAGAAGACTCTCCGAATCTGCGAATGCCGGCAGATGTACCTCGTGTCTCCAAATGAATAGGTAGTCATCCTGAAATCCTCTAATGCTGACTAGTACCTGGATCTGTGCAAAAGAGCACAAAGTGTAGTATCAGTACAACCGACCCCATGTACTGAGTAAATGTCGAGCCTAACCTCGGCGAAGTAGTGACGAGGCTAAGGTTGGGCTTTAACAGTATAGTCGATAACAATATTAAATAACAAAGCAGTAGAGAAGTCTAAACAAATAAATAAATAAATGTTGCAACAAATTTTCATAACTCAGCTGCCTTTTTCAGATCTCAGCTATAACCAATCTTTAAATAAATTTGTAAATTTCCAAACTTTAGATTTAAATAAAAAAATAGTGCCAAAATATATAAAGAATAGTAAAACAAATATTTAAGCTTTTCAAACTTTATTTCTTTTTGAAAATCAGAAAAAAATATAAATGTCCTCCCTTATCGCTCCTTGTTGCGGCGTGCAACCCGCTCCCACCTGTCCTCCCTTATTGCTCCTCCCTAAATGTATCACCCTTATTACTCCTGTTGCGGCGTGCAACCCGATCCCACCTGTCCACCCTTATCACTCCTTGTTGCGGCGTGCAAATCGCTCCCACCAGACATATCATATCAATTTATTCATAAATTTCACAATTGAGGTCAAGTCTTTCACAATATTTTTGTCTCAATAATTATAAATAATAAACTGCATTTTCCTCATAACTTCATCAATATCCTCTCAACCATGAAACCAACAGGAACATAAGAATATCAATATTTATTTCGTAAAACAATGCCAAGCTCCTCAATCGTTTTATATCACAGGTGAGTCAATTCTAACAATCAATATTTTTCCAAAAATAGTCACAACGATATCTAACAACAAATTAATCTGGCCAAATAGTCATGGAAACAATAACCAACATATAACAAGTAAAACCATAATCAAATTAGTGAGGAACAGGAAGGGGATCATGTTCAACAGACAATTTGGGTGGTGCATAAGTACTCATCACCTCACCTATACACCACACCCATGCTTTTCACATAACAAACAAGTGGGGAGTCCTATTCCCTCAAGCCAAAGTTAGACCAAACACTTACCTCAATTCCGTAGGCCACTCACTGCTCAATTATCACTTTTCCTTTTGAATTAACCTCTAACTTGCTCGAATCTAATCACAATTAACTTAATATCATTAAATAATGCTAAATGAACTTACTTTATTGAATAATATTATTTTTCCTAAGTTTTCTTTATAAAAAAAAGTGAAAACCCGACCCCGGGCCCGCTTGGTCTAAACTCGGGGTTCGGACTAAATTACGTTTACCCATTCACCCACGAACCCAAATATGCTATTAATTTTGAAATCCGACCTTAATTTGATACAAAAATTCAATTTCTACAAAACTCCCTAATTCACCCAAATCCTAAATTTTTACCATGTAAATCCTTTGTTTTTGCTTTAAAAGTGATGCAAAATAGTAAGGAATTGAAAGAACAAGGTTTGGAATTGATTACCTATTAATTGGGGATGAAGATTGTTGAAGAAAACTCATTTTTAGGGTTGGAACCTCGAAAAATTGGAAAAGAAAAAAGTCTGCCCGTTTTTAATATATTTTCTGCCAGCTATTTTGCCACGTTTCTCATGCCAAACGATCCCTAAACTCGATTTTTATGTTTTCAATAGATTCCTTGTGAAATTCTAGTCAAGTTAGGCTTTTGAATCACTCAATTTGACCGTATAATGAAGGAGATATGTAAGTTTTAATATTTGCAATTAGTGCAGATTTTTAATACGCCGTCAAGGGTAATTTTCGTCATTAACCTGAAAAATCTGGCAACCTTAGTAAAATGACCATAAAATCCTCATACGATGTCCAAATTCAATGATTCTTTCTGCTACGGGTCTGTAATTATGATACAGATCTAATACTTCATTCAAAACATAAATCAGAGCTCATTTGTTCAATATAATGTTATTTATGCTTGAAGAAACGATGTCGAAGCATAAGAATGAACGAGCGCAACACAACCCAAACCTATTTGAAACTCACCCGAGCCCTCGGGGCTCTAAACCAAACATGCACGCAAGTGTAGAAGCATCATACGGACTTGCTTGTACGATTAAATCATGAAAATAACATGTAAAACTATGAATTAAACCTCAAAACTCATTATTTTTCTCAAGAACACTTACAGTTCATAACCTTTCAATCGGATGTCCGAATCAAGTCGAAAAGAACTCTGTTTTTCACCAAATTTCACAAGCAAGGCCTAAATATCATAACAAATCTTTAGCGGCCTCCGGAACTAAAATACAGGCCCGATACCAATGACTTCAAACATTAATTCTTTTCTTTATTTCATAAATATTTCAGCAAAACAATTTCCTTCAAAAATTGATTTCTAAGGCTTGGGACCACAGAATTCATCATCAGGCATACGCCCGAGTCCCATATTTTACTGCGGACCTCTCGGGATCGTCGGAACATGGATCCGAGTCTGTTTACTCAAAATGTTGACCAAAGTCAACTTTTATCAAATTTAAATTCTAAAAATCATTATTTCTCATATTTTCACATAAAAGCTTTTTGGTTTCACGTCCGGACTGCGCACGCAAATAGATGTATTTAAAATTAATCTTTTTATGGCTAATAAGCCAAGAACATAGTCTTAATTCATAAAATGACCCCTTGGGTCATCACACAATAACATCACAATGAAGCAATCAGGTGTACTCACACGCAACACACTCATGGTGCTTGGCACGAGTTCCACTCATCATCACACACATAACCACACTTAGAACTATACGGGTACCTGGCGAAAATTCCCCTAACCAAAGAACATGTATGACCACGTGCATGTTCTCGCTAACCAGACTCCGGAGGGGATGATTCTTGCCCAAGCGCTTATCGGATATAAAATTGTCAATCAATATAACGGTTACAGTGTCCAACCCGATCAAAATATTCAATTTGTTGCATTGTGCAACCCTATCCAAATATCAATCTAATGCGATGTGCAATCGATCCAAAGGTAAATCACAATACGACTCTATGGCCCAGATCAATCATCAACTGCTCAAATTTCCATATGCAAACATCTCATCGAAATATAATCCAATTTACCACATGAAATAGAACAATGTACCACAAATTTACCTCATATTCGTGTCACGTAGGACACCAATAACATGTGAGATAATACATCAAAAAGTGCACACAGACACAGATACATCATGTGGATTTAATTATCATGTCTAAAATAATTAAGCACATAGCCTAGGCATAATTTCTAACATGAATAATAACTCACTTAGTCATACAAATGGCGAAAACATAGTATCAAAGAAGCATGATCACAAAACAAAGCATATAATAGCCTATGAACTACCAGATACCGAATAATCACGGTGCACACACAAACACTTGTCACCTCGCATACACGTCACCCCCATCACCTAACAAATTCCATAGCCAACGGGAAAAATACCCTCAAATCCAAGTTTAAATATGTTACTTACCTTATCCATACTAGTCTTTAACCTCGAATCGCGTAACTAGATCTTCAACCGCGTAAATCCATACCAAACATCATCCAAGGAAGTCAACAATGTATAGGAAGCGATCTCAATCCATAAATCTTCAATCTTTGAAGAAATCTCCAAAAGTCTACAAAACTCAACCTGGGCCCGCTAGCCCGAAATCTGAATCCAATACAAAAATCCGATAATCCATAACCTACCGAGTCCAAATATACAATTAGTTTCTAAATGCGTATACAAATCGATGGTCAAAACCAAAAATACACTCTCCTAGGAAAAAACCCCAAATTTCCTCTCATAATTCCAAGTTTTAGGTGTAGAAATCTATGGTGATTAAGGTATATAGCCAAATCCAAGTGAGAATTGCCCACTTCCAATGTAGTAGTGAAATTTCTCTTCAATATCAACTCTTCTCCAAGTCTACGGCTCAAAAATTAAAATAATAAACAAATTCCAGAAATTGGCAACTTAATTAATCTTCCCCTATTATGCATTACGTGAACGCGACCCAAGGCCCGCGTTTGCGGTGAACAACCCCACACAGCGCCTAAAATCTTCATCGCAAACGCGACATTCACAACACAAACATGAAGGCCAACATGCCTCTCAACTGCGGGAACGCGAGAGACAAAACGTGAACCCGAAAGGCTACTGACTATCCTTCTCCAACACTTTGCTAACGTGAACTTCCCTATCTGAACATGATAACCAACATCCACAATACTACGCGAACGCCAGAAATGCATTGGGCACGTAATGAAAAAATAACCAACAGCCCAAAATACTCTACGTGAACGCGATACACTGATCGTGAACGCGAGGTACACCATAACAACACCAAAAATCAGCAACGCAACACAATCAAAATGGTCCGAAACCATCTAGATCACGCCCAAGCTCCACCGGACCTCATTCAATCATACCAACATGTCCAAATACATTATCCAAACTTATCCGAAATCTCAAAACACCAAAATTAATGGAAAAATAAAGAATCGTAAAAAAAGATCATTCTCTTAAGTTCATAGACTTCCAACTTCGAACAAAGCATCCGATTCAAACCTAACCAATCTCGAATGAACCCAACTTTGCACACCAGTCCAAAATGACAAAACATACCTATTCAGATTTCTAGAATGTCAGTCCGACCCCGATAACCTCAAAGTTAACTCCCTCTCAATCTTGTAAACTCTCCAATTCGCTAAATTGCCAACTTTTAACAAATAGAGCCAAAACCTTCTATGAACATCAAAATTCAAATATGATCATACAACCAAGTCCAAAATCACCATACAGACATATTGAAACCATCAAATCTCGATTCTGTGGGCGTCTACGCAAAATTCAAACTTTATTGAACTCTTCCACTTAAAGATTCCAAATAGGAAATTACTCTTCCAAAGAAACTTCGAACCTCTCAAAAATCAAAACTAACCATGCGCGCAAGTCATTGTGATGACCCAAAAGGTCATCCTAAGTAAATTTAGCTAAATTTGTATTCCGAGGCCCCAAAAGCCTCGGTTAATCTCACCTCGATATGCGTGCGCAGCCCGAGCATATTGCCGGGAAGTTTTTATGTGAAAACTTGATGGAATTTTGTAATAATTAATGGAATAAAGTTGACTTTGGTCAATATTTTTGGTAAACGGACCCGGACCCATTATTTGACGGTCCCGGAGGGTCCGTAAGAAAATATGAGACTCGGGCGTATGCCTAGAATCGAATTCCGAGGACCCAAGCCCGAGAAATAAATTTTTAAAGAAAATTATTTTTTGAAAATAATAAAGGTTTTGGAAAATGATAATTGATGTAGAAATCGTGTTACCGGGCCCGTATTATTGTTCTGGAGCCCGAAACAGGTTTAATATATGTTATGTGACTTATCTGTGAAATTTTGTGTAAAACAGACTTGAAATGACGTGTTTCGGATCAAAATCGGAATAATTAAGCTTTATGAGGTTTTAAGAAATTTCTATGAGTTTTGAGGTTTAATTCATTGATTTTGATTACATTTTGGTGATTTGAATGCTTGAATAAGTCCGTAGGATGTTTTGGGAGTTGTGTGTGTTTTTTATTCTAAGAACCGAGGGCTCGATGAGTTTCGGGTAGCTAACGGGGTGTGAAAAGTTGGAAAACAAAAATTTGGTGTAAAAGGTGTTGTATCTGGTGTCAGGGAAATTACTCTATGCGATCGCATAGGTAAGGTCGTGATCACATAAAGGAGTGAATGGGGGAGGGTACTGTGACCCTATGCGATCGCATATATCCTTCCGCGATCGCATAGGGTGTAGGTAATCTGGGTGGGGGCCGGGTAATTACCCTCTGCGATCGCAACCTTCACTTCCGCGATCGCATAGCTTCAGCCAGGAGACTTCTGCGATCGCACCTTCACTTCCGCGATCGCATTGCACACAGTTCTTGTCTCTATGCGATCGCATCCCTGCTTCCGCAATCGCATAAAGACATTTTGCCCAGTTATATTTTTATCCAAAATCAGAATGTTCCATTACCGGACTTAGCCAAATTTCTGAAACCCTCTTCTTCCCCACACCCCATTGACAACCTCCAAGCCATTTATCCTCCATAACCACTTGGGTAAGTGACTTTAACTCCAATTTCTTCCATTTACCTCCGTCAAACACTAGAATCTAGCTCTAAATATGAAATCAAAGTAGAAATTAGGGGTTTTGGGTAGAGTTAGGTTTTTGGGAATTTTGGGTAATTCAACCCCAATTTGGGGTCGGATTTCAAAAGAAATTATATATTCTAACTCGTGGGGGTATAGGTGATCGGGTTTTGGTCCGAGCCTCGTGTTTGGACCAAGTGGGCCCGGGGTCGAATTTTGGTATTTTTGGAAGAATGCTAGGAATTGTATATTAGGCTATGGGATTGTGTTAATAAGTCATTATTGATATTATTGAGTTAATTATGCCTAGATATTATCATTTCGGAGTCGTATTCTAAAGGAAAGGCGGTATTAGAGGCGTGATTGCTATTTTCGGACTCGAGGTAAGTGTCTTGCCTAACTTTGGTGAGGGATTAGGTATTGTGTGCTATGTGCTATGTGTTTATCATGTTCAATGCATAGGTGAGGTGACGAGTACCTATGCATTGTGTGTCAAGCATGCCCGTGAGTCTTTTTCTGATAGAAACCTTGTTGCTACTTCCATGATTCATTATGTTATGAAAATGTCTCTACTTGGGAGTTTTTTGTTATTGGGAGACTTGGTTGATGAACTCATGATGTATTGGTTCGGTTGGGAACCCATTTGTTAAGGATATGTATATTGAAGAGATTGGTTATAGCTGAGACTCTTGCCGGGCAATTGTTGTGATATTGATTGATGTTTTCCCCTTGCCGGGTGATTTTGAACTATATTTCCACTATGCTCCATTCCTTACCAGTCATATTTGTCATTGTTTTAGTGAGGAAGAGTGTAAAGCACGAAGGGTGATGTCGTGCCATGATTTACATTGATTACATCATGAAATGCATAGTGAGGAAGAGAGTAAAAGCACGAAGGTTGATGTCGTGCCACGATTTGCATTGATTAAAAGCACGAAGGTTGATGCCGTGCCATGATTTATATTATCTTATATCATACATCGCATTGTGAGGAAGAGAGTAAAAGCACGAAGGGTGAGGCCGTGCCATGATTTATATTATCTTATATCATACATCGCATTGTGAGAAATAGAGGAAAAGTACGAAGGGTGATTTCATACCATGATTTATATTATCTTATATCATACATCGCATTGTGTGGAAGAGAGTAAAAGTACGAAGGGTGATGCCGTCCATGATTTATATTGTCTTATATCATACATCGCATTGTGAGGAAGAGAGTAAAATCACGAAGGGTGATGCCGTGCCATTACATACATTGCTCGCATTTATACTTGTTACGTTAACATTCTTGTTAATTTGCTCTCTTGCTTTCTCCTATGTGTTAATTAATCGTTCTTATTTCTCACTTGTTACCCCCTTTAACTGCTCCCGTATCCCATGCTTATCTTGTTATTTCTGTGTTTGTCTGTGCTAATCTTGTAGAACGGTACAAGCAGATTATCGTTGTCAAGTCTATCCTCGTCACTACTTCGGCCGAGGTTAGGCTCGGCACTTACTCAGTACATGGGGTCGGTTGTACTGATGCTACACCTGCACTTTTTTATGTTGTGCAGATCCAGCAGCCGGACCCAGTGGACACCGTTAGAGGGAGTATCATTCAGTCCACCCTGGAGCTTCCGAGGTAGACCCGCAGACGTTCGTGGGCCTTGGCGTCTCCTCTATCCCTATTTTTCCCATCCTGTCTTGTTTATCTCCTAGTTTCTGAGATAGTTCATGTATTATTTTCTTCAGACTTTGTATTTAGCTATCTTATAAACAGTTCATGAGTTAGTGACTCCGTGTTCTGGGATTGTTGCAACGGATTGTATTTTGTTATTATCACTTGGTCTCGAAATCTATCTACTTTTGTTGTTAAAAATTATAAATTGTTTTTAGTTATTTCTGTTAACCCCGTATTAAGATGATAGTGTAATTTTACACATTGGCTTGTCTAGCGGGTTCAACGTTATACGCAATGTGAATCTACTCAAGGTGGGATTTCGGGTCGTGACAGTCATAATGCATTATGTGAATCTACTCAAGGTCTCAAAGTGCCGAACAATATTCTAAAGCTCAAAACGACCACTCAGATCGTTACGTCCTCCCCTACTTAAACATACGTTCATCCTCGAACGTTCCAAGAATTGTTCCAAAGCTTTCAAATCACTGTATAAACTCATCATACACTTACATATGGGTGATCTCATGTCACCGCAAACCACATAAGTCCATTACACCATCCGAACTAAAATTCTTCCTCCAACCTTAGCTTAAGAATCCATATGACCAAATTCTAACTTCCCAAGCTCCCTCAAGATCTGGACCTCATTTATATACATTGTTTCAATCTCAACAAGTCGTTTCAAAGCATAAGTATACTTCCAAGATAATCACATGCCTATAGTAATATCTTCCAACCACAATAGCTACTCATACCCGAACATGGTACTGGTAATATACATCATGACAAACAAAACCTTGTTCCAAACCTCACAACACTGCTAATGATGCCAGAAATGTGTAGAAACTCATACCATCTCTCGAATCAACAAGTCATGGAGTTCTCTCGTCGGACGATATCCATTGCTTAATTTTGAACTAATTACTGACATTGTTATTCCAAACATACCTTACACGAATTCGATAACACTAATCCCAGGTCTAAAAATTCGTGTCACCCAGTACAAGTTACTCGAATGACAAACCACATCAAATACTATCAAGAACCTCATATGACGTGATCCGTGTACCAACAAACAACCGCTCACATATGATCAATAATGGAAAGAGAACCAAAAAAGGAACTATCCCACATGTTAAACAGATACAACCATAAGAGTATAATGCTATGAATCCATCTCATATGGGAGAAACAAAACGCACAAATGAACACGAGGGGTCACACCCTATACACGTATTCCAATCCACATGGGAATACCCACCGAGCTAAAATGCTCATACTCACTAAACATATGTGTGAACACAAAAGGCACGTATAGTTCATAAACAAAACTATGGGGACACAAATAGCACACTGGCTACAAAAGGCAAAGCACGTATATTTCATACATCACCATAATGCCTAAACAAAAACCACAATATGCGGGAGAAGAACCGAGTCATCTCACATACTATCATAGTACACGGAAGTAATAGATGAAGCAGATGAAGACATGAAAACCATCCATTCTGCTCGATGACACACCCATACCAAATACTGCACTGAGCAAACAAATCTAGTACAATAAGGAATACACATTCTCATTAGGCCCACCAATGGACCTCCAAACCGATTTGGGATATTCCACGATAGATCAATATCCCTCTGATCTTGGCAAAATACACACCACAATAAAGTAGCGAGGTGGTCGATGCAATAATCAATCCAACAAAGGTCGGGATCGAATCCACAGGGAGTTAGAATATGGGATTAGGTGTATATCTAAGTTAATTGCAAGTTTTGGCTCCAATTACACTTCCACAAACTTGATTGGTGTTCTACTTCTATTTTACTCTATTGTTTGCAAGTATAAAACTAAGGACAATATTTTTGGTTTCAAGTTTTTCAAATGATTAAAGGGACTAGGGTAGTGACTTCTACCTAGGTGGTTATCTAATGGGTAGTAAATTCCAGGGCAAGTTTGATTAGTTGGGGTCATAATATAGAAATCACACCCGGGTACTCACTCTATACCTCTCGATAGTTTGAGTGATTTTTCCAAATTTGGCTTTCTCAAGTCCAAATGGGTTTTTGCACAACACAAGTGATATTAGCTCAAGTTGGGTATTACTATCTCTAGGTTTAACCCTTTAATTGGGGCTATCAATTTCTTGCGTGCACCCCAATTCCTTGTTAGCCAAGTTTTCCTAGACTTGGTCCCTCTTTCTCAAGTAGAGACAAAGTCATTTAGGCATGAATCAATGTTTGCAACTATTAATTCTTGAGTTCTAGCAAGAACTGGGCTAAATATCACTAACCCAATCACAAACAAGCCCTAAATTAACACCCATGACATACCCACACTAGGGTTGGGTTACAACCCTAGCTAAAGATTTAGATACTCATGGAAAATACAAAAATTAAAGAAGAGATAAAGATAGAATCCATAATATTTGATTATGGGATGAAAATCTAGTGTTTAGAGACAAATCTAGTGGAAAATTACTAAAAGATGTAAAAGAAAAAGAAACAGGTGCTCCTGTAAAACATAACTTGACCTAAAAATGACAAAATGTCCTATTTATACTAAGCTAAAAATATCTAACAAAAATGCCCTTGCGGAGGTTGTGCGGTCGCATAATTCTAAGTGCGGCTGCACACTTGCTTCTACGGCCGCACAATTATAGTGTTGTCCGCATTCCTTGGACTTATTTTGATGGACTTTTGCGGATTGCAAAATTCTGAGTGCGGTCGCGCTCTTGATTATGCGGCCGCCCAAAAATGATGCGGTCCGCACTCCTTGACGTTGGACTCAAAACCAACTCTCTGATTCATCACTTCTGCGGGCCACACAATTCTGAGTACGACCGAACTTGACATCCTGCGACCGCACAATTTTGGTGCAGTCCGCACTCCTTCAGCTTACCCAAATAGCAACTCTCTGAATCTCCTCCTCTGCGGTCCGCATAATAGTAAGTGTGGGCGCACATAGACTTCTGCGGCCGCACAATATTTGTGCGGTCCTCACATCTTTACTTGCTCAAACTTCAGTCTTTGAACCTCTCTTATTCGGCCGCACTAGAATTATGCGGTCCGCACAGTTGGCCTTTTTGCCCTGTATTGGTTCTTGTTCACTTTTGACTCCTTTATGACTTGATTTTGATTCCTTTGGCTCATATTGTAATATTCCTGTAAGTAAACACATTTCATTAGTTTTCGGAAAAATCTTTAAGCATTTTTAAGCTAAAACACAAGTAAAAGAGAGCAAATAAGCGGTCAAAATCCCTACTTATCAACTCCCCCAAACCTAAGCTTTTGCTTGTCCTCAAGCAATCGAGGCAATTCCCCCCTCCACTAGAAAAAATGGATATTTCAGTTGGCCTAAAGTGAATTAATCACACATTAATTGGGACTAACAATTACCCCCAATACATATGAATTATCAACAACACAATATTTTGACCTTTTGAGTACCATAGTTATAATATGAAACTAGAGCATCAAGAGATGAGTCTATTCATCAAGGAAGATCGCTCTTTCACGTAGGTTATTGTGGATCGCATACTCCTCCTCCTCTACTCTCCATTAGCAAATATCACTTTAGAATGTAACACGCAAAGAAAGGATTGTGAAAAGTTTGCTCATCTTTCTCAAAAGAATGTCACAAGTCCGGCTCTAAGTACCATAAGCTTGCCCCTTATGTAAATCGCCACTAGTGCAAGCTCACTCAACTTGAAATCATGTAGGGCGTTTTTGGGATGCAGTGAAGGCATTTTGACCAAGGTAGGACTTTTTGCAATATACTGGTTTCATCTTTCCTTAAGCACTCTATTTTCTCTTTTCAGCTCATACTTTCTCGACTCTTTGAGTCATTTTCTTCTTCCTTGGGGGATCTAGAGAGACGTAACGTCACTCTTTCTTTATCATGACATTCATTTTTCTCCTTTTCTATTTACTCCATGCCTTTATCATTTTTTTCTTTGAATCCCTTAAACTTTCTACCTTATTCACTTTCTTCTTGGAATTTTTCTTTTTGGTCTTTCTTTCTTTTCTTTGCCTTCCCTTTTCTTCATTTCTTTTTCTTCTTTGTACCTTTTATCACTTTCAAACTCCTCGTCTCTCCCTCAAACTTATGTTTTTGCCAATTGTTTCTCAAGAATGCCAAGGAAAGGTCGGGTGCCAAGAGAGGGTCATTACAAAACGGATAAAAGCTTGTAACGTGCTTATTAAAAAAAGGGGCTTCGGCTCAAAGGGGTTGACTAGGGATATCACATTGGTAAGCTATGGAAGTTTTCAAATTTCAAATTGGATCTAGGATAGCCTACAATTATTTCTCAAGCCAAGCTACTCTTAGAATTTTGCCTAGAGAAACATTCGGATGAAGTTCTAGAGTATTGGCACGGGAATTTGGACTTGCAATTCAATACCTACCCTCTCAAGCTGCTAGATTGCTAAAGAGAATAGAGTCGAGGGCCCAGAACAACCCTAGCTAAGGTTGAGAATCACAAATGGCTTGACTAAACCACTCGATGAGTGTTTAAACCAACACAAGATTCTAAAAGTCACAACTAGAGCTATTTTATGCCAACAACTTTGTTTTTAACCATAAGGTCGGAGGTAAATGTGCTAGTACCAAGTGAAGCATGCTTGAGACACTTTTATTCATTACTACTATATTTTTCAAAACATAAAAGAAAATGGACTCAATCCTTAAGAAGGTTGTTGTTGATACCCAATTTTCCCTAATATTATATATATATATATATATATATATATATATATATATACTTTCACAATAGTGCATATGCATCATCACTTGATTTATTGACACATACAAGCAATTTTCATAATTTTGTATAATCTTAAAAGGTTTTTAATCAATTTATTCCTATATTTTATTATATAAATACTCATTAATTGCATCACAAATTATTTTATAATGATTTTATCATCTAATTTCATCATTTACATCTAGATTAGGTTTTAAATATTTTTAACATATTTGTCATAAATACATTTGCATTTTAAAGGCTAAAATTGCACATTTGAAATAATAGCCTATATGTACTTATAATTACTTTAATTATGTCAAAATAATCTTTTTATACTTTCATAGTGTTTAAAAACTATTTTTATTTGTTTTATGCACAAATATCATTTTTTACTATTTATTTATTGTAACGACCCGACCGGTCATTTTGTGTTCTAGAACTCTGTGCCCCTAAATGAGACTTCCCGTAATTTCTTTTACATATTTATAACTTTCAGGGATGGTTGGTTTGGGATTCAGAGGAGTTTGGAGTGGTATAGGAACACTTAGTTCCTTAAGGTTGGCCTTAAATACAACGTTTGACTTCGGTCAACATTTTTAGTAAACGGCCTCGGAATCCAGATTTGAATATTCCGGTAGTTTTGTATGATGATTTCGGACTTGGCGTATGTTCGGAACGGGTTTTGGATGACCCGGGAGCATTTCAGCGCCAAATAGTGAAATATGGTTTCTTAAGTTCAAAAATTGAGGTTTGGAACATGTTTTTGTGTTATATCAAGGTCCGAACGAAATTTTGAGACCGGGAGTAGTTCCATTATCTCATTATGACTTGCTCGCAAAATTTAGTGTCATTCCGAGTAGTATAGACATGTTTCGGCGTGTTGAAAGTGACTTCTAGAACTTGAAGTTTAAAGTTTGATTCAATTTGGTTTTGGGGTCGTATTCTTAGTTTTGTTGTTGTTTTTTCATGTTTCGAGAATTCAAGCGAGTTCGTATCATGAATACAGAACTGTCAGTGCCTTTGGACGGGGTCCCGGGGGGCTCGGTGAGTTTCAGACCCCTCAGAGCTAAATGCTAAAAACCAGATTTTGCCCAGTCTGGTTTCCTTCTATGCGTTCGCGGGTGTACGCACACGTTTTCAAAGAAGGAGTTGGGATGGGGTGAAAAATACCCTATGCGTTCGCATAGGCTCGCATGCGTTCACATAGGGTAAGTCAGTGGGCCGGCCAAAAGTTTTGTGTTATGCGGTCGCACCCCTCCCACCGCGTTCGCGTAGGTCTAGCCTGGCTAGCCTCCGCGTTCGCATATAATGGATTTCAGGGGTCCTGGCCATTTGCCTTCGCGAACGCACTTCCCCAGCCGCGTTCGCATAGAAGGGGCAGCTGTGCAGTTTGATTAAAATCGGGACTTAGTCATTTTTGAACCATTTTCTTTCATCTTAGACGACATGGGGAGCTTGCAAAGGAGAGATTCGACCTAGCAATTGTAAGGTAAGTAATTCCTACCAAAAAGTGAGTTTAATACTTGAATTCTTGGGTAGATTAACACACAAAATTAGTAGAAATCATGGGTTTAGAGTAAAACCTAGGTTTTTGATAAAAATGAGAAATTACCAAGAAACATGTTATGAAATCATGCAAAAACCACATAATATTTATCCTTAGGTTATGGGTGGTTATTTCCCTTGAAAATTTCCGGAATCCGAGCATGTGCGCCTGGGGTGTATTTTGGGATTTTGCAAATTAGGTTGAATTAATCATTTAAATAGGAAAATTGTGGACTTTTGAGCTTAGATTTATTTATTTATGTGATGTTTGGCTAGTTTCGAGTCCCAGGGCGACGAATTTGGAGTTTCGGGCACATTTTTGACACAGAAAGTAGGCTTGACACGAGGTAAGTCTCTTTTCTAACCTTGTAAGAAGGAATTGTTCTCGTAGGTGAAATAACAAATTTGTATGCTACTATTTGTGGGGGCTACGCACACACGAAGTGACGAGAGTCCGTGCGTAGCTACTATTATGTTATGTCAGGGTAGTCTAGGACTTACAAGCATATTTTTATGTGTCATATTTGTAATCTTAATGATAATTTAGGTTTCCTAATATCATAGAATTATTAAGTGAACATCTAAAATGTTATATTTCGCCATTTAAATTATTTGTCCTCCTCTGTAAGAATATTCTCTAATAAATTCCATTTCCCGTTGAATATGCGTATATATACGGTTACCCGTGTCACATGTATGATTCGCGAACGGGGTAGCTCTACTATTATGTTGACCGCGTCGTATGTATGATTCGCGAGCGAAATAATAGATGCATCTATGGTTCGAGCCGTTCGACCCTTCGGCAGTGAACATTTATTATTTCGTCGTATCGTTCGTACGTTCACGACATGTCATGTGTTTGTTAACTGTTGGGTGTTTCTGTGGTTATTTATCTGTTGAATATCTTGAAAACGGAAGTAGTAATCTGTACGATAGAGGACTTGACACATAAAGGTAGTTGTAAGGAAAATTGATGTTCCTGTGTTTATCACTTATTTATAAATGCCATTCTTGTTTAGCCTTATATTTAAAACATATTATTTTGGCCCTAGTAAGTGTCACGTCAACCTCCCGTCACTACTTCTTCGAGATTAGGCAGGATACTTACTGGTAAATATTGTTTATGTACTCATGCGACGCTCTGTACTTCATTGTACAGGTTCTGAGGCAGGTGAATCTGGGTATTAGTCCGGAGCTCGTCCCTGACTTATACTTGGTTTAGACTTCACGGTGAGCTGCTTCTCTTGACGACCTTCAACAGCACTATGGAGTCTTTCTTTTTCTATTTCTGTGTATACTTTCCCAGACAGTTGGATGGACTTTCATTTCTTTTGGTTTTACTCTACCAGATGCCTGTAGACTTGTGACACTAGCTCCTGACACTCACGCTAGTAGACTATTCTTTTGAGATGTAATTATTAATTATAACTCTTTTGTCTTTTCAGCTTAAAAATTTGCTTAAGTCATTGATTATGACCGAACTTTTTAAATTAAAACTCAGTAAGTGTTAGAATGGTTTGGGTAAATAAACGAAACTCACTAGTTGATTAAGTGTTGGCTTACCTGACAACGGTATTGGGCGCCATCGCGACCTGGGCTAGGATTTGGGTCGTGACAACATGGTATCAGAGCTCTAGGTTCACGTAGGTCTCACAAGTTACAGGCAAACCCAATAGAGTCTTGCTGATCGGTACAGAGACGTCTGTATTTATCTTTGAAAGACTATAGGGTGTTAGGAATCTCTCTTTATTCTTCTTCTATCGTGCAGTTGATGGTATACTAAATCTCACTCTTCTATTCTCTCACAGATAGTGAGGACACGCGCAACCGACGTTCTAAACCCGGGAGGGGCCGCTACCCCCGTCGTTAGAGGTCGTGGCAGAGGCTGGGGGAGGGCACCGGCCCGAGGTAGGGGATAAGGGAATCCCAGAGCTATCCCAGTTGCACCGCTAGCAGATCCAGCAGAGGATCCCATCACTGAGGAGCATGGTGAGGCGCCCGCAGCAGATCCTGCCCCATTGGACTTCATGATAGCGCCGACATTTCAGGAGGTCATGGGGCGTATGATGCGGTTCATGGACACTATGAATCAGGCTGGTTTATTTCTAGCAGACCAGGCCATATCTCATGCGGAACAGGGAGCACAAACCCCTACTAACCAGGACGCAGGTCATGCAACAGCAGTTTATAAAACCCCGGGTACACTGCTCGTGGGTGGGGTCCAGCCAGTAGCAGCAACAACACCTGAGCCCAGATCAGCTGCGGACGGCGATCCACAAAAGTTATTAGACAGATGGACAAGACTACACCCTCCTGTCTTCGGAAGCGAGCGTCATGAGGATGCTCAGGATTTTATTGATAGGTACAGGGACAGACTGCACAACATGAGGATACTAGAGTCCCATGAAGTTGACTTCACTACTTTCCAGCTAGAGGGCAGGGCCCGTAGATGGTGGAAGTCCTAAATTCTTGGAAGACCAGCAGATTCTCCCCCCATCACTTGGGAGCAGTTCACTAAGCTATTCCTGGACAGGTATATTCCACCCTCTGAGAGGGAAAAGCTGCGGTATCAGTTTGAACAGCTGGATCATAGTCAGATGTCAGTGACCGACTACGAGGCTAGGTTTTATGAGCTGTCTCATCATGCACTTATGATACTTCCTACTGACGTAGAGAGAATGTAGAGATTTGTAGTTGGGCTGAACTCAGGTATTAGGGCCAACATGGCCCGAGAGGTGGAGATGTGGAGTCCTTATCAGCTTGCGGTAGAGATTGCTCGCAGAATTGAGAGTTATCGGCCGAGGAGCAGAGAGTAGGGGCAGTAGGATAAGAGATCTCGGTTTTCTGGGGATTTAAGAGGTGCTCCAGCCAGGGGCAGAGGTCAGTTTGGTAGGGGCCATCCTAGTAGGCCCCCAAATTCATCACCCCCACCGCCTCCTCGAGGTGCTCTGGTGAGGAATTATTTTAGTGCTATGCCGGAGAGTTCTTATCACCCACCAGCTATTCAGGGTTCCTCCGACGGGTATTCTGGTCTTCAGGGGTCTTCCGGCCCTTATTTCAGTGCCATGCTAGAGAGTTCATACCGTCCTCCAACTATTCAGAGTTCTTCTTCCAGGCAGCAGGCTATGGTGCCGAGAGGTGGTTATGAGTGCGAGGATCCATGCCATATAAAGAGGACTTGTCCCAGGCTTCGGGGCAAAGCAGTTCAACAGAGTCATCAGCCTATGGTTTCAGCACCGGCGGTTCGGCCACCCAGAGATGGAGGACAGGCTGGTAGAGGTCGTCCTAGAGGTGGAGGGAAGGCTGGGGGAGCCCAGTCAGCCCCTGTCTATTTAGGTGGAGGCTAGTCATCCGACGCTCCAGCTAGATTCTATACTTTCCCGGCCAGACTAGATGCAGTGGCCTCAGATGCCGTGATCACATGTATTATTTCACTATGCGGTAGATATGCATCGGTATTATTTGATCCAGGATCCACTTATTCATATACGTCAGCCTTGTTTGCTCATTTCCTGGACATTCCTCGTGAGTCCTTGGGTACTCTTGTTTATGTGTCCACTCTTGTGGGCGATTCTGTGGTTGTGGACTGTTGATACCCAATTTTTCCCAAAGTATTTTTCAAATTGCATATATACCTTCAAAATCATGCATTAATAGCACTTGATATTTTTCCATAATTTTTCTACATTTTTATTAATTTGTCCAACATTTTATTTCCAATAAATAATTACAAAATTGCATCACAAATGATTTCAAAAATATTTCTTGATTTAATTACTTATGGTCCTATTAAGGCCAAATTATTTTATAAATAGCCAAATTGGCATCTTTTGGCTATAATTGCAATAACTTTGCAATTGTAACCCATGTATATAATTTTCATATCATTTTTTACCAGAAATCAGTATTTTATATTTTCAAATACTAAATAATCATGTTATAATTATTTCCATGCATAGGATTCATTTCTGTAATTATTAATTATGTTATAAATTATTTTAACTACTTTAATTCGGGTATTTAACAAATAGCCCCATTTATTTCAATTATAGCCTATTATAGCCACCCCAAATAACCTAATTAAACTGGCCCAACAGACCCAAGCCCAAACCTAAATCCTACCCGATCTGCTTAAATCCTGGCCGTTGATCATTTTTGATCAACGGTCCAGGTTTTCCCTTACAATAATTAACCTAACCACAACCCCCCCCCCCAAAACCCCTCATTTTCTCTCATCCTCTCCGCCGTCACCCCTTTGATTCTCTCTCAAACTCCCTCTGCCCTAACCCTAATCCCCTTCGCCGATTGCTTGCTCGCCGTTAATAATGGTGGCTCACCACTACTCCTAGCCCCAATGGCTCTCCTATGGCCGGGATTCATGATGTCTTGAGGTCCTCAAGGGACCAGTGGTCGTTCACTCACCCCTGGTCATGTTCTCACCATTCTCAGGCCACCATGTCTCGATTGAGTAAGATCGTTCTATTTTTCTTGCTAGACCTATGGTTTCTAAGCCGGTCTCTCTCTATCTCTAGGTTATTTCTCTCAAAACCCTAACATCATCTGTTAGCTCTTTAGATCTGTAATAGATCTGAGAACATTTGAGCTATTTTACTGTTTTTCTATGAAAACCTTTCTGATTTTTGAAGCATCTCTTCATCTTCATAACTACGATTTCTGAAACTTCTCTTCAAAAATGATTTCTCTGATTTTAAGTGTTATTCTATGATCCTTATTGTGTTTAAACGATTTTATTAATTTCTCCCTTAACCTAACTAGTTATGTTGAAAACCCCCTAATTTTTTGCTTTAGTTCTGGGTTCTGAATTCGTTATTACTGTCTATTCATTCAACTTGTCTGTATGTTTGATTCTCATGAATACACTTCGATTAATTTGAGTATTTTGTGATTTTCGCCCTAGTAACATCTCATTAGGGTTTCCGATTTGGTTCTGCCTGTTTTTACTTTATTTATTTATTTATTCATGGAAGTCAATACTATTTCCCTTAATTAGTGCTATTCTTTGATTCTTTGAATCTATGATTTCCTGTATTGATACCCTTTACTGATTTCCTGTTACATTTCCTATTTTTACAACCTTTAAATTATTTTCTTACCTTATTATGTGATTGCCTGCATTATTAATTGATTCCTACTGTTGTTTCCTTAATTAAACTTTATGTATCTACCCCTAATTACTTATTACGTACCTATGTCTCTTTTGAATTCTTTCCTTAATTATTGACTGCTCTCTACCATTTGAAATGACTCCCTTAATTAAGGGAAGACTTGGACTGATTTTTCTTTAATTGATTATGAGTTCTTCAATTACTGAACAAATTGATTCTTGCATTATTTATGTAGCTTTCAAACTATAATATATACTCTCTTCTCTTTAATTCAACACACGAACACATTAGTTCACAAACTCTCAAAAACTTAAAACTTTTCTGCTCTTGTTACCTGCTTCTGATACTGAAACTAGCCGGCTATAAGCCAAGGCTAGCTATTGTACTCTACTACTCTTCACTTTGTGTTTACTCTCCTTAACTGGTATGTTCTGATTTAAATCAAAGCTTCAAACTCTATGTGTTTTTCTTATTATCGTAGTTTACTGTTATTCTTAAACTTCTCAATATATAGTTAGCATCTATGTGTTTTCTTACTGCTGTCATTTACTGATATTCTGAAACTTTTCAACATGTAGTTAGTATGTTTTCACTTAGCAAGTTAATTCTATCTTAATTCAATTTATGACCAGCATGTTATGAACTTGTGCATACTTTGATAATATGTATTAAACTGGCTCTACTTTGTTTGTATGTTTGAATGATAATTTGTTTGTTACCTAGTTTCTTGTATGCACCTGTTTTTTTTGTTGCAAAAATTAATTTGTTATCCTAAGTTGTTTTGATTCTATGCTTAACCCTGCTCAATTATGTATAAGTACTTCTATGTCCTCACTGTTTTGTTGTGAAACTCAATCTTATACTATGTTATCTCCCAATCACATAAATCCCCTAAGCACTTCTGATTCTCTGTTTAACCTGGCTTTGTGCAACTATGTTCCAATTAGCAATCCTGAAATCCATGCTCTATTGTCTGTCTTGTTAGCTGCTCCTTATCCCAAGGACTTATGTGCTCTTGTTTATTATTTGTGTTATATCTGTCTCAAATCCCCAATTATCCCTGTATGAAGAACTGTTGTTTGAGTGTTGCTAAACCTGTTTGCTCTATAGTTGATCTACTGTTCTTTAATTACCCTGTTCTTGTTCAAACTATTTTACTACTAAACAACTCCTATATTTATAAAACATAAACTAAGTCTTTTCAATACTGTTTTCCTACAAAAATATTTTCTAAAACTATGTCAAGCACTCTCACTCTACTCTTAGGTCCTTAGGTTTTGCCCCTCTAGTGTATGACTTCTTTGGGATCCCTGTGAGATCCCTCTGAACTCTGATGCACTGGGGTTGGCCTTTCCACACTGCACTTACTCAGTCCTGGTTATAAAAATCTGGGTGTGAGCACTGCCCGGGATCCTTGAGGTCCTTAGGGAACTCTGACACACCCGGACATGAGACTGGCTATAAACTTGGCATTTGAGGTTATGGAAGATCTGGTATCTTCAGGATACACTTGGGCATGCTTCAGGCTCCCTATAGTTTAACTTCTTTATTTTATTATCTATTTATGTAATTCATTCAGCTGGTTTGTAATAATTATTGTAAACAAATATTGGGAATGGCTAGTGAAATAAGGTGGGTAACTATATAGTTCTATCAATGTCATTGGGTATAAAGAATGTTTTAGGTTTTACATTATTTATATATGCATTAGAATCCATGTTTTAGGACTAATATATTCATCCAAATCATGCCATAACATGCATTAGACATCATGTCCTTAGAGCTTTCATGTTTACTACTTTAACGTACAATATGTCCCTAATCTATGTTTATGCCTGCCACTTAGAGATCCTGCTCCTAGGATAATAAAATTAATATAAAAAACTGTTGTTATGTGTGCATTCAGAAACCATGATGTAACTCTTATGTGCATTTAGAAAACATGCCTTAGGAATTCTGTGCATTTTGTGGTTATGTATTAAAAATTCAACCATTTGTATGTGCATATTAGATACCATGATCTAGGACTCTGTTTGTTTAAGATGCCTAGTTTAAACTACTGCTTCATGAAAAGGTATAACACAGTCTCAAGTATAATTGTCCTGATTAAAATAAAACTGATAGCAACCACTGCATTCTCAGATTCGTATCACCTAGAACATCATGTTTTTTTAGGTAAAATATCCACCGAACTGTCTAATAATTATGGTAATTGTTAATTGCACAATTCCACGCCTAGGCAAGCCTTAGGTATTTAACTTCTATAAAACTGGAAATTTGTTCTTTTTTTTCTTGTGTTTACTACTTAAAGACTCACAGGTTTAAAAATTAGTAGGAAACTGATTAGGACCCCGTTGTTGAGTTTCTAAAAAATAGTGTCATGTATTTCTTTTCTTTAGCCCTCGCTTAGATATTTAGCTTAGGATTCTGTCTAATAAACTGCCTCTTGTTTGTGCTTGAGACGTGCTGTAATGTGCATTATCTGCGGAGGTAAATCTGAGCCTCAAAACTGCTTTCCTGCATTTTTCTGATTAGTCCTACTTGTTCTTGCCTGTCGCCTAAAATTTTATCCTTTTAAAACCTTACGGGTTTGTCCAGAACTACCTATATCTAGAGGTCCTAAATTCCTCCAAGACCACAAGAAAGGGACGGGTAACAGCACGCTTAGAGTTTGTTAAATAAAACTCTCTTAATAACCGCTAAGGGGTGGGATAAAGGGTAGAAAAGAATATGATGACCGGTGCGTTAATGCCATGTGTAGCCCCTCACTGAGGAGTGATTACCGGGCATTGCATCGATGTGATCCTATAGGATAAACAACTTAGGACCTCCCCTATCCTTTACATATGTGTGCTTAGACTGTGAATCTTTTAAAACTTTTATCACATATGTGTGCTTAGACTGTAAATCTTTTTCAAACCTTCATTTGTTTACATGTGTATGCTTTGACTGCCTATTTTCTACTTGTTTAATTCACAAAGTTCGTTTGGCCGGGAACCACAATTGTGGACTTTGAGGGGGTGCCTAACACCTTCCCTTTGAAGTAATTTCAAGCCCTTACCCAATCTCTGGTTGTAAAATTAGTGACCTTTAATAGGTACCCTAACGCACCTTAACTCGTTAGGTGGCGACTCTTAAAATCCTTCACATCCCTTATCCCAAAAGGAAATGAGTTGTCCCAATAATGTCAAACACCCTGACTGATCCGAAAGGAGAGGAAAAAGGGGGCTCGGCATGGAACAGATTTAACGATCCTGTGTGGTTACATTTTGTGGGTTCGAGACCAGAGCGGACCTCCTGTTACTTGATATGATTGATTTTGAGGTCATCTTGGGATTGGGTTGGCTTTCTCCCTATCATGCCAAGACTGTTACTCTAGCCATGCCTGAGTTGCCGAGATTGGAGTGGAGAGGTTCCGCAGTTAGTGCAGCTAGTCGGGTTGTTTCATTCTTGAAGGATCGACGTATGGTTGAGAAGAGTTGTTTGGCTGATCTTGCTTATGTGCGGGACACCACCACCGAGTCCCTAATGATTGATTCAGTGCCGGTAGTTTGAGAGTTTGCTTATGTATTCCCGTCAGACCTTCTAGGCATGCCATCGGATCGTGACATTGATTTTTGCATTGACTTAGCCCCAGTCACCCAACCTATATCCATTCCCCCATACCGTATGGCTCCGAAGGAATTTAATGAAATTGAAGGAACAACTTGAGGAGTTGTTAGCTAAGGGATTTATCAGACCGAGTGTATCGCCTTGGGGTGCTCCAGTGTTATTTGTGAATAAGAAGGATGGGACTATGCGGATGTGTATTGACTACCGCCATTTGAACAAAGTCACAATCAATAACAAGTACCCGTTGCCGCATATCGATGATTTGTTTCACCAATTGCAGGGTGTTCGGGTGTTTTCTAAGATTGACTTGAGATCAGGGTACCATCAGCTTACGATTCAGACTCAGATGTTTTGAAGACTGCCTTCCGTACGCGATATGGACATTATGAGTTCTTGGTGATGTCCTTTGGCTTGACTAATGCCCAAAAACATTTATGGATTTGATGTACAGGGTGTTCAGGACTTATATTGATTCTTTTGTTATTGTCTTCATTGATGACATTCTGATTTACTCACGTAGCCTGGGAGAGCACGAGCAGCATTTGAGAGTTGTGCTCCAGACCTTGCAGGAACAAAAACTGTATGCCAAGTTCTCCAAGTGTGAGTTTTGGTTGGGTTCTGTGTCATTCTTAGGACATGTGGTATCCGGAGAGGGTATCAAGGTGGATTCTAAGAAGATTGAGGCAATTCAGAGTTGGCCACGCCCTACTTCAGCGACAGAGATCATGAGCTTTTTGGGTCTGACAGGTTATTATCGGCGATTTGTGGAGGGTTTTTCATCTATTGCAGCTCCTATGACTAGATTAACCTAGAAGAATTCCCCATTCCGATGGTCCGACGAGTGTGAGGTGAGTTTCCAGAAGCTCAAGACAGCATTGACCTCATCACAAATTCTAGTGTTGCCTTCCGGTTCGGGGATGTATACAATTTATTTCGATGCTTCACGCGTTGGTTAGGGATGTGTGTTGATGCAGGAGGGGCGAGTTATTGCATATGCTTCACGTCAGCTGAAGGTTCATGAGTAAAATTACCATGTGCACGACTTGGAGTTGGCGGCGATTGTTCATGCTCTTAAGATATGAAGGCACTACTTGTATGGGGTGCCTTGTGGGTTTATACAGATCACCGCAGTTTGAAGCACTTGTTTAAGCAGAGGGATCTTTATTTGAGGCGGCGTAGATGGCTTGAGTTGCTGAAGGATTATGACATCACCATTCTTTATCATCCGGGCAAAGCGAATGCGGTTGCAGATGCCTTAAGCAAGAAGGCAGAGAGTATAGGTAGTTTGGCTTTCATTTCAGCAGAGGAGAGACCTTTAGATTTGGACATTCAGTCCTTGGCTAATCTCTTGGTGAGGTTGGACTTTTCAGAGCCCAGCACGTGTTGTTGATCAGTCTTCATTATTGGGGGAGATCAAGGCTCGGCAGTTTGATGATCCGCACTTGGCAGTTCTGCGGGAGACGGTGTTACAGGGAGGTGCCAAGGAGGTTTCTATTGGCGAGGATGGTGTTCTGAGACTTCAGGGTCTCTTATGTGTCCCTAGTGTTGATGGCCTGATGGAGAGGATTCTAGAAGAGGCACATAGTTCATGGTATTCTATTCACCCTGGTGCTACGAAGATGTAATGTGACTTGAGACAACACTACTGGTGGAGGCGGATGAAGAAGGACATAGTGTAGTATGTGGCGAGATGTCTAAATTCCCAGCAGGTTAAGTATGAGCACCAGAGGCCAGGAGGCCTACTCCAGCAGATGCCTATACCTCAGTGGAAATGGGAGCGCATCACTATGGACTTCGTAGTTGCGTTGCCTCAGACTTTGCAGAAGATTGATGCGGTTTGTGTCATTATGGACAGGTTGACTAAGTTGGAAAACTTCATTCCATTAGCTACTACTTATACTTCTGAGAGGTTGGCCCAGATCTACATTGGGGAGATAGTTCAGTTGCACGATGTGCCCGTGTCCATTATATCAGATCAAGGTCCTCAGTTCACCTCGCACTTCTGGAGAGTAGTACAGAGTAAGTTAGGCACCCGGGTAGAGCTCAGCACATCATTCCACTCTCAGACCGACGGGCAGTCAGAGCAGACAATTTAGATATTGGAGGACATGCTCAGAGCATGTGTTATTGACTTTGGAGGGTAGTAGGACCAGTTCTTGCCGTTGGCCGAGTTTCCTTATAATAACAATTATTAGTCCAGCATTGATATGGCTCCATTTGAGGCTTTGTATGGTCGGCGATTTCGTTCTCCCATCGGGTGGTTCGAGCCTGGCGAGGCTAAGTTATATGGCACCGATATGGTGAAGGATGCCTTGGAGAAGGTAAAGTTGATTCAGGAGAGGCTTCCCATAGCACGGTCCAGACAGAAGAGTTACGCGGACCAGAAGGCGCGTGATGTATAATTTATGGAGGGTGATAAGGTTCTATTGAACGTCTCGCCGATGAAGGGCATTATGAGGTTGGAATGAAGGGCAAGCCGAACCCAAGGTTTATAGGCCCATTTGAGGTGTTGAGACGAGTTGGGAGGTTTCTTATGAGCTGGCTTTACCTCCCAGTTTATCAGGAGTTCATCCGATGTCCATGCTCCGGAGATACCACGCCGACTTCTCTCACGTGGTAGATTTCAACACCATTCAGCTAGACGAGAGGTTGGGTTATGAGGAGGAGCCAATTGCTATTATTGACAGACAGGATCACCAGTTGAGGTCCAAGAGGGTTTCTACTATAAAGGTCCAGTGGAAGGGGCCAACTAGTCGAGGAGGCGACTTGGGAGTCCGAGGAGGACATGCGGAGCAGATATCCACACTTATTCAACACTCCAGGTATGATTCTAGACCCGTTCGAGGACAGACGTTTGTTTAAGAGGTGGAGAATGTAATGACCCGACCAGTCTTTTTGTGTTCTAGAACCCCGTGCTCCTAAATGAGACTCCCATAGTTGCTTTTGCTGATTTATAACTTGCGGGGATGGCCAGTTCGGGATTCTGAGGAGTTTGGAGTGGTGTAGGAACACTTAGTTCCTTAATGTTGGCCTTAAAGGACAAGTTTGACTTCAGTCAACATTTTTAGTAAATGGCCTTAGAATCGAGATTTGAAGGTTTTGGTAGTTTCGTATGATGATTTCGGACTTGGACGTATGTTCTGAACGGATTTTGGATGACCCGGGAGCGTTTCGGCGCCAAATAGTGAAATATGGTTCCTTAAGTTCAAAAACTGAGGTTTTGAATGTGTTTTTGTGTTATTAAGGTCCGAACAGAATTCCGAGACCAGGAGTAGTTCTGTTATGTCATGTGGGCAATTCTGTGGTGGTAGATCGGATATATCGGTCTTGTGTGATCACCTTCTGTGGGTTTGAGACCAGAGCGGACCTTTTAATTCTCGATATGGTCGATTTTGAGGTTATTTTAGGCATGGATTGGCTATCTCCTTATCATGTCACGCTAGATTGCCATGCCAAGACAATTACTTTAGCCATGCCCGAGTCGCCTAGGCTGGAGTGGAGAGGTTCCTCAGTTAGTGCAGCTAGCTAGGTTATTTCATTTATGAAGGCTCGACATATGGTCGAGAAGGGTTGTCTGGCCTATCTTGCTTATGTGCGGGACACCACCGCCAAGTCTTCGACGATTGATTCAGTGCCATTTGTTCGAGAGTTTGCTGATGTATTTCCTTCGGTCCTTCGGGTCATGCCTCCAGAGCGTGATATTGATTTCTGCATTGATGTAGCTCCAGGCACCCAGCCTATATCTATTCCTCCGTACCGTATGGCTCCAAAGGAGTTGAAAGATCAGCTTGAGGAGTTGTTAGATAAAGGGTTTATCAAACCGAGTGTATCGTCGTGGGGTGCTCCAATCCTATTTGTACAGAAGAATAATGGGTCTATGCGGATGTGTATTGATTACCGCCAGTTGAACAAGGTCATCATTAAGAACAAGTATCTTTTGCCGCGCATCGATGATTTGTTTGACCAGTTGCAGGTTGCTCGGGTGTTTTCTAAGATTGATTTGAGATCGGGGTATCACCAGCTGAAGATTTGGGCCTCAGATTTTTCGAAGATTGCTTTTCGTACTAGATGTGGCCACTATGAGTTCCTGGTGATGTCCTTTGGCTTGACTAATGCCCCATCAGCATTCATGGACTTGATGAACAGGGTGTTTAGGCTGTATATTGGTTCCTTCATCATCGTCTTCATTGATGACATCTTGATTTACTCACGTAGCCTGGTTGAGCACGAGCAACATTTGAGAGTTGGTCTCAAGACCTTGCGGGAATAGAAGCTATATGCTAAGTTCTCCAACTGTGAGTTCTGGTTATATTCTGTGGCATTCTTGGGGCATGTGGTATCCGGAGACGGTATCAAGGTTGATCCCCAGAAGATTGAGGTAGTTCAGAGTTGGCCGCGTCTTACTTGAGCTACGGAGATCAGGAGCTTCTTGGGCCTAGTAGGCTATTATCGCCGATTTGTGGAGGGGTTTTCATCTGTTGCATCCCCATTGACTATATTGACTAAGAAGAATGCCCTGTTCCTATGGTCCGACGAGTGTGAGGCGAGATTTCAGAAGCTCAAGATAACATTGACCTCAACATCAGTTCTGGTATTGCCTTCCGGTTCTGGGATGTATAAAGTGTATTGCGACGCTTCACGCGTTGGTTTGGGGTGTGTGTTGATGCAGGAAGGGAGAGTTATTGCTTATGCTTCGCGCCAGTTAAAGGTTCATGAGAAGAATTACCCTGTGCACGATTCGGAGTTGGCGGTGATTGTTCATGCTCTTATGATTTGGAGGCACTACTTGTATGGAGTGTCATGTGAGGTTTATACAGACCACTGCAGCTTACAACACTTGTTCAAGCATAGGGATCGTAATTTGAGGCAGCGCAGATGGCTTGAGTAGTTGAAGGATTATGATATCACCATTCTTTATCATCTGGGCAAGGAAAATGTGGTAGCAGACGCCTTAAGCAGGAAGGCAGAGAGTATGGGTAGCTTGGCTTATATTGCAGTAGATTAGAGACCTCTAGCCTTGGACATTCAGTTCTTGGCTAATCGCCTGGTGAGATTAGACCTTTCAGAGCCTCTTCGAGTTTTAGCACATGTGGTTTCTCAGTCTTCGTTATTGGGGGAGATTAAGGCTCGGCAGTTTGATGATCCGTACTTGGCAGAGCTATTGGAGACAGTGATTCAAGGTGGTGCCAAGGAGGTTGCTATTGGCGAGGATGGTGTTCTGAGACTTCAGGGCCGTTTATGTATTCCTAATGTTGATGGCCTGAGGGAGAGAATTCTGGAGGAGGCTCACAGTTCACGGTATTCTGTTCATCCTGGTGCTACGAAGATGTATTGTGATTTGAAGCGTTTTTCGCAGGTGGAGGCGGATGAAGAAGGATATAGTCAAGTATGTGGCTAAGTGTCTTAATTTCCAGCAGGTGAAGTATGAGCACCAGATGCCAGGAGGCCTACTTCAGCAGATGCCCATTCCTGAGTGGAAGTGGGAGCGCATCACTATGGACTTCGTGGTTGGGTTGCCTCGGACGTTGCGGAAGGTTGACGTGGTTTGGGTCATTGTGGATATATTGACCAAATCGGAACATTTCATTCCAGTGGCTACTACTTATACTTCTAAGAGGTTGGCCCAGATATACATTCGGGAGATAGTCCGGTTGCACAGTGTGCTGGTGTCCATTATATCAGTTCGAGGTCCTCGGTACAACTCGCATTTCTAGAGAGCATTGCATAGTGAGATGGGTACCCAGATAGATCTCAGCACAACATTTCACCCTCAGACTGATGGCCAGTCGGAGCGCACAATTTAAATATTGGAGGACATGTTCAGGACATGTGTGATTGACTTTGGAGGTCAGTAAGACTAGTTCTTGCCTTTGGCCGAGTTTGCTTACAATGATAGTTACCAGTCCAACATCGAGATGGCTCCAATTGAGGCTTTGTATGGTCGGCGATGTCGTTATCCTATCGAGTAGTTTGAGCCTGGCGAAGCTAAGTTATATGGCACTGACCTGGTGAAGGATGCTTTGGAGAAAGTGAAGTTGATTCTGGAGAAGCTCCGCACAACACATTCCCGACAGAAGAGTTACGCGGATCATAGGGCGCGTGATGTAGCATTTATGGAAGGAGACAAGGTACTATTGAAGGTCTCGCCGATGAAGGGTATTATGAGGTTCGGGAAGAAGGGAAAGATGAGCCCGAGGTTTATAGTTCCTTTCCAGGTATTGAGGCGAGTTGGAGAGGTTGCTTATGAGCTCGCTTTACCTCCCAATTTATCAGGAGTTCATCTGGTCTTTCATGTATCCATTCTCTGGAGGTACCACGCCGACTTCTCTCACGTGGTTGGTTTTAGCACTATTCAGTTGAATGAGAAGATGGGCTACGAGGAGGAGACAGTTGCTTTCATTGATAGGAAGGATCGCCAGTTGATATCCAAGTGAGTTTCTGCCGTAAAATTCCAGTGGAGGGGCCAACTAGTCGAGGAAATGACTTAGGAGTCCGAGGAGGACATGCGGAGCAGATATCCGCACTTATTCAGCACATCAGATATGATTCTAGACCCGTTCGAGGACGAACGTTTGTTTAAGAGGTGGAGAATGTAACGACCCGACCGGTCATTTTGCGTATTCGGACCCCGTTTCCCTGAATAAGACTTTCCGTAGCGGCGTATTATGATTTATGACTTGCGGGGACGGGTGGTTCGGGATTTGGAAGTGTTTAGAGAAGTATAGGAACACTTAGTTCCTTAAGGTTGTCCTTCTTGGCCAAGTTTGACTTCGGTAAACATTTTGAGTAAACGACCTCGGAATCGAGTTTCGACGGCTCCGGTTTCGTATGATGATTTTGGACTTGGGCGTATGTTCGAAATGGGTTTTGGATGACCCGGGAGCGTTTCGGCACCCAATATCGAAATAAGAGTTTCCTTAAGTTTGAAATTTGGTTTGGAACGTGTTTTTGTGTTATCGAGGTCCGAACGGAATTTCGAGACCTGGAATAGTTCTGTTATGTCATTTATGACTTGCCTATAAAATTTGGTGTCTTTCCGAGTAGTATAAGTCGGTTCGGCGCATTGATATCGGATTCAAGAACTTGAAGTTCTTAAGTTTGAAATTTAGGGGTTTTGAGGGTGATTTTGAGTTTTAGCGTTGTTTTGACTGTTCTGAAGGCTCGAGCGAGTCCATATTATGATATGGGACTTGTTGGTATATATGGACGGGGACTCAGGTGGGCCCAGGTGCCTCTAAGGCACCAAACGAGGCCAAAACCCAACTACATCAGTTGCTGGTACACCTGATCTGGTGTGACCGCAGGTGCAGCTGCCAAGTCGCAGGTGCGGGACCGCTCCTGCGGTCCCAGCCTCGCAGGTACGACCCCCATGTGGGCCGCCATGTTCTCGCAGGAGCGGGCCCTTTCCCGAAAGTGCGTAACGGCAGGTGCGGACTCCAGCACGCAGGTGCGAGCCTAGACCCTTGTCCCATTTTCCGCAGGTGTGGTCCTCGAGCTTGGGAAATGTCCATTTTTCCTCATTTCTTCCACCATTTGAGACCTTGAAAGCTTGGGAAAACTGCTCCACGACCTAGCTATTGATAAGGTATGTAAATTCTATCCTAGTGTTAGTTTAGTACATGAATTACTAGTTAAATTAACAACTTAATTAGTGAAAATCAAGGAAATGGGTAGTAACCTAGGGCTTTCGAGAATTTAGGGAATTACTAGCGAATTGGCTATGAAATAAAGTAAAAATTATATATTAACGATCCTTAGGTTATGGGTGAGTGTTTCCTTCGTGAATTTTCGGAATCCGAGCGTGCGGGTCCGGGGGTGAATTTTGGGATTTCTTCAAGAATGATGAATTTACTAATTAAATAGGGGAATTTCCATAATTTGAGCATAAATTGATGTATTTGTATAACATTTGGCTAGTTTCGTGTCCTCGGGTGCAGAGTTCGGAGTTTCGGGCGCGTTCTTGACCCGGAAAGTAGGCTTGGCACGAGGTGAGTCTCCTTTCTAACCTTGTAAGAGGGAATTGCCCCATAGGCAATTATACATGATTTAAATGTCCTTATTTATGGGGGCTACGCACGTACGAAGTGACGAGAGGCCGTGCGTAGCTACTATTATGCCATGTCGGGTAGTTTTAGGATTCACGAGCATGCTTTTATGTGCCTTACATGTACCCTAAATGTATTTTGATTTAATTATTACCCTTGAATTAGCATGAGAATATTAGGAAGTTACATTCAAAATTTTAGATGCTTAAGTTCTTGTTTGCAAGTATAATCGCAATTGAATTCCTGGATTTCCTGATAATTCTGTGTATGTATACGAGCACCCGCATCGCATCTATGATTTGCGAGCGGGGTAGCCTTATTATTATGTCAACCGCATCGCATGTTCGATTCTCGAGCGGGGTAATAGATGCATCTATGGTTCGAGCCGTTCGACCCTCGGCAATGCACATTTATTTTCGCGACGCTTGGCCGTACGCTTCGACATACTATGTGCTGTATATTTTGACTAAGAGTCTTATTGTTATCATATAAACTGCTTCATATGAAAAGGAAAAGTTAGTTTATTTTATACTAGTGTGATTTGACATGCAGAGGTAAATTGTAAATTTATACTTGATATTTTCATGTCTTGTGATTTCTGGAACTGCTATCCCTCCCTAGTCTTCATTCACTTATATTATTACATCTTGACCCTAGAAAGTATCACGTCGACCTCTCGTCACTACTTCTTCGAGATTAGACGGGATACTCACTGGGTACATATTTGTTTATATGTACTCATGCTACACTTCTGTACTTAATTGTACAGGTTCTGAGGCAGGGGCTTCTGGTTATCTGACCGGAGCGTGATCTTGAGGGCATACTCTATACCCGACTCCACGGTGAGCTTCTCCCCATGGCAATCCTCAGCAGCACTTTGGATTTGTCTTTTGGCTATTTCTGTCCATTTACTTTAGACAGTAGCATAGTTATTCTACTTATTTTGTATATTCCACTAGTCCGCCTGCAGACTTGTGACACTAGGTCTTGGCGCACGTAGTAGATATTATATTTTTGCACTGTATACATGTTATCTACGGTCCTTTTGGTTATGTTGATTTAAATTTGCGAAGTTATACGTTTTCACCTTATAATGTTAAACATTAAAATTTGGGAAGTTTCGAAATAATCTATCAAATAAGGTAATCTCGTTAGTAATACAATGGTTGGCTTGCCTGACCCCGACGTTGGGCGCCATCACGACCTAAGTTGGGATTTCGGTCGTGACAATAAATTACATAAATAGATAAAGGAAAGAAGAATTTAAACTATAGGGAGCCTGAAGCAGGCCCAAGTATGTCCTGAAGATACCAGATCTTCCATAACCTTAAGTGCTAAGTTTATAGCCAGTCTCATGTTCGGGTGTGTCAGAGTTCCTTAAGGACCTCAAGGATCCCAGGCAGTGCTCACACCCAGAGTTTCATAACAAGAACTGAGTAAGTGCAGTGTGGAAAGTCCAACCCCAGTGCATCAGAGTTCAGAGGGACCCCAAAAGAGTCACACACTAGAAGGGCAGAACCTAAGGACCTAAGAATAGAGTGAGAGTGCTTGACATAGTTTTGTAAAGGTTTAATAGGAAAACAATATTGAAAAGGACTCAATTGAGTGAGCTAGTTTTATAAAATAAGAGTTGTTTAGTAGTAAAAAATTGTGATGACCCAAAAAGGGGTCATCTTATGTGCATCTAATTTGGACTGTGTTCCGAGGCCCAAAAGCCTCCATTAATCTCACCTCGATGTGCGTGCGCATCCCGGGCGCTTAGCCGGGAAGCCTTTATGTGAAAAAATTGATTAAGAGTTAAATTTTTGATAATTAATTGAATAAAGTTGACTTTGGTCAACATTTTTGGTAAACAGACCCGGATTCATGATCCTACGGTCCTGGAAGGTCCGTAGGAAAATATGGGACTTGGGCGTATGCCCGGAATCGAATTCCGAGGACCCAAGTCCGAGAAATGAATTTTTAAAGAAAATTGTTTTATGAAAATATTAAAGGCTTATGAAAATGAACCTTGATGTGAAACCTGTGTTGCTGGGGCTGTATTATGATTGCAGAGCCCGGTACAGGTTCAATATGTGTTATATAAGTTATCTACGAAATTTGATAAGAAACGAACTTGATTTGATTAGTTTCAGATCAAATGAGGAAAATTGGAGTTAATGAAGTTTTGAGGTTTTTAAAGAATTTGAAATTTGGCTTGAAAGGTGAGTTTATGTTCTCGAGGTCCGAATGAAATTCTGAGACCAAGAATAGTTCCGTTGTGTCATTTTTAACTTGTCTGCAAAATGTGAAGTCATTTCGAGTAGTTTAGGCCGGTTCGGCTCATTGAAGTGAATTCTAGAATTTCAAGTTCTTAAGTTTTTGATTCAATTTGATTTTGGGGTTGAATTCTGAGTTTCGTTGTTGTTTTCCATGTTCCGAGAGTTCGAGCGAGTCTGTATCACGAATACAGCCTAGCCGGTGCTTTTGGACGGGGTCCCGAGGGGCTCGGGTGTGTTTTTGACCCCCCGGGAGCTAAGTCAGAAAACCAGAAATTTCTGCCATCTGGTTTCCTTCTCTGCGATCGCGGAAGGTGGGTTGCGATCGCGGAGAAGGATTTTGCTAGGTTGTTGATTGTTCTATGCGATCGCAACTTCCCCTTTGCGATCGCAGAGGTCTAGGTTCCACACCTTCGCGATCGCAGCCCGTTTCTTGCGATCGCAGTGAGTCGCGTCTGGGCTGAGTGAGTTTGTTCTTTGCGATCGCAGGACCTCTGCCGCAATCGCAGAGGTCTTGCCAGTTGGCCTTCGCGATCGCAGGACCCCTGCCGCGATCGCAGAGGTCTGGCTAGTTGGCCTTCGCGATCGCAGGCCCCTTGTCGCGATCGTAGTTAAGGAATCACTGGGCAGTTTTATAAAATATGGGACTTAGCCTTGTTCCTCCATTTTCATCTTCCTCTTCAAGATTTTAGAGAGCTCTTCAAGGGATCTTCCACCACTGCTATTGAGGTAAGTAAACTCCATAGTTTTACTAGTTTCAAACACTAATCCCTAGTTAAATTCACTACTAAATTATCTAAAATCATAGAATTAGGTAGTAATTATAGGGTTCTTGAGGATTTTGTAATTTTCCATTTTAGGCCATGAAATCAAGTAGAAATCACACCTTAATGATCCTTAGGCTATAGGTGAGTGATCCCTTCGAGAATTTTCGGAATTTGACCATGAGAGGCCGGGGTTGGAAATTGGGAATTCTTCAAGAATGGCGATTTTATTGAATAACTAAGATAAGTTATCACATTGTACATGCATTGATGTTATTGTATATCTTTTGACTAGTTGCGAGTCCTCGGGTATAGAATTCGGAGTTTCGGGCGCAATTGTGGTCCGAGGGGTAGATTCGACACGAGGTGAGTCTCCTTTCTAACCTTGTAAGAGGGAATTGTTCCCATAGGTGATGTATGTGCTATGTGTAAAATGTTTGGGGGCTACGTACGCGCCAAGTGACGAGAGTCCGTACGTAGTCCGGGTAGTTAGGCCCACATCATGCCTTGTATGTTTTCTTGTAATGCCTGATATGTTTTTCTTTATAATGCTTCATATGATTTATTGTAATATTGTATGTACTACGAAATCATGTTTTGCATCATGTTATTCTTCTGAGGCTTTATTGAAAAGAAACTATGAAATATATTGGAGCGGGCCGTACGCCATGGCGGAATTGAAGAGTAATTGAAATATATGGGAGCGGGCCGTACGCCACGGCGGAATTGAAAAGTAATTGAAATATATGGGAGCGGGCCGTACGCCACGGCGGAATTGAAAAGTAATTGAAATATATGGGAGCTGGCCGTACGCCACGACGGAATTGAAAAGAAATTGTGAAATATATTGGAGCGGGTCGTACGCCACCGTGGAATTGAAAAGAAATTGTGAAATATATGGGAGCGGGCCGTACGCCACGGCGGAATTGAAAAGTAATTGAAATATATGGGATCGGGTCGTACGCCACGGCGAGTGTAGAAAGTACCTTATGGGAGCGGGCCGTACGCCACGGCGGATCTAAGAATTTGTAATTATTATTTCATTCGGTGGTCTTACTCTTGAAAGTGCTTTATTATTTAAGTTCAGTAGCTGTTTGAATTTTTCTGCTTTTAGTATATGTACTTGTTGCTTATTTCCCTGACATGCATACCGTATTTCATCATATTTTATCATATGTTATTACTGCTGGACCTTAGTGAGTATCGAGTCGACCTCTCGTCACTACTTTTTCGAGTTTAGGCAGGACACTCACTGGGTACATATTTACTTAATATGTACTCATGCTGCACTTCTTTTCTTTTTTGTACTTGAATGTACAGGTCTGGAGGCTGGCACGTATGACTATCAGGCCGGTGCTGGATATTGATAGCGTGGTCATATTTCACTGTGAGCTGCTTTCCCGGCGACTTTCTAGCAGCACCCTGGAGCTCTTTTGTTGTATTCCTCTGTCCATTTCATTCAGATGGAGACTCTGTATATATTGTAGTCATTGTATATTCAGTAGTTGCCCGTGACACTCGTGACACTAGTTCCTGGCACACACGCGTGGTGTATTTATATTGTTGGGGTTTTGGGATGTATATCCATGTGTATGTTATATCTGGGCTTTGTATCTACTATGACTTACTTTCACTCAAGACTAGTATCATGTTAGTTGTTATAACTGGTAATCTCTGACTTGTTTAATTAGATGGGAAGGGTATCACTTGGTGTGATTTGCGTTGGCTTGCCAAACCCCGTCGTTGGGTGCCATCACGACTCGGATTAGGATTCTGGATCGTGACAAAAATAGTTTGGACAAGAACAATGTGATCAAGCAAAACAACAGATCAACCACAAAGCAAACATGTTCCTTACCACATGATTCATACAAGGGAATTGGGAATTGGGGACACACAATACACATAGTGAACATATAATAAACAAAAGTCTTTTGTAATTAAGGAGTAGCTAGTAGTGCAAACAGTAAGGCATGGATTTAAGAAGTGTTAATTAGAACATAGTTATTGAATCAGAAGTGCTTAAGGGGTTCATGGGTGTTGATACCCAATTTTTCCTCAAAATATTTTAAAATTGTATATATACCTTCAAGGTCATGTATCAATGGCAATTGATATTGTTTCATAATTTTCCTATATTCATCATTTTATTTCCAATAAACAATTATAAAATTTGCATTACAAATGATTTCAAAAGCATTTCTTGGTTTCATTAATTGTTTAGGGTCTTATTAAGGCCAAATTATTTCACAATTAGTCAAATTGGTACCTTTTGGCTACAATTGCAATGACTTTGCAATTATAGCCCAATTATATAATTTTATGCTATTTTTATCCAGAATTTAATTATTTGTATCTTAAAATACTGAGTAATTATTTTTAACTATTTTCTATACATGAAATTCATTTTTTGCACAATTATTAGCTATTTAATTGGGTATTTCACAACTAGCCACTTTTATTTCAATTATAGCCTAACTAATCAAGATCCCAACCCATTTAAAATGGCCCAAAGACCCCAAGCCCAACACCTAAATCCTACCCGACCCAATTTGTTTAATTTGGACCGTTGATCAATTTTGATCAACGACCCAGATTCCCCTTTTCCTTAATTAATCCCTAATGACCTACCCCCTCCCCGCCGCTCATTTCCCCTCATCTCCTCCACTGTTACATCTCTCATCTCTCTCAACTCTCTCTGCTAACTTAAGCTCTCAACAGTCGTCGTTTTGCCGGAAACCATGGTGGTCACACCACCCTCCTAGCTTCATGGTTCTCTTCCTACGCCGGGTATCACTGCCTTGAGGTCTTCAAGGGAACTAGAAGGCGGTCCACTCACCTCCCATGATTCTCATGTCATTCTCCGGTCATCCATCGCCGTCTGAGTAAGATTTTACTATTTTTGGCTAGAACCAGTGGTTCTAAGCCGTTTCTCCTTCTCTTTGGGTCATCTCCATGAAACCCTAACTACTAGCCCTTGATTTTCTTAGATCTGTAATGGATCCGGGTGTATTATGAGTCATTCTGTGGTTTTCCTTAAAAGTTTTACGATTTTCTTAGAACGACTCTTCATCTTCAAAACTAGGGTTCTTAAACCCCTTTTCAAAATAGTTTTCTTTCTGATTTTTAGTATTATCCCATGATTTTTATTATGTTTAATCGTTTATTTGAGCTTTTCCCCTTTGCTAAGTTCGTGGTTTTAATCCTAGATTCTAAGTATGTCTTTGGTTATATGTTTGAATAACCTGCAAATCTGTATGCTTTCTCATGAAAACTCTGTGATTTTATGATTTCTACCCTAGTTTTGCCTATTAGGGTTTATGACTCTTCACTTCTTCTGCCTCTATCATGTTTACTCTATTGATTCGTTCTGTGTTTTAGTTGAAACCCTTGTTCTAACTGATTTTTTTTTATTTTCTATGATGATTAGGTTGTTGTGATTATGTTTAACTATCAGCATGTTAAAATCAGTAGGCAAGCCTGATTAGGACTTCCTCTCTGAGTTATGTAATGAATCTACCTATGCTATTGTCACTTAGACACCATGCCTAGGATCTGAATCCGGACCTTAATTGTGTGTGAGACATGTTGTTTATGTGTACTGTGTGTGGAGGAATACTTGAGCCTTTATATGCTTTCCATGATTTTCCCCTATCTGCAGTCCTACTTGTTTATTATATGTCGCCTTAGCATTCCCTAGTAGCATCTTAGTGGGCCATGAGCCTCACCTTATTTCCAACACAGGGTACTACATTCTCTGGTTGCATTTCTTATTGTTAACATAGGGTACTACATCCCCTAGTTGCATTTATTTTTTTATTTTATTTTGTTCTTTCTGCCTACATAGGGTACGACATTCCCTATTAGAATCTCAATGAGCTATGAGCCTCACCTTATTTCCAACACAGGGTACTACATCCCCTGGTTGCATTTCTTATTGCTAATATAGGGTACTACATCCCCTAGTTGCATTTTTATTGCCTACATAGGGTACAAGTAAGGCCTATAGATTGGCTAAAATCCGGAGGAAAAAAGAGAGAAAAGTCTCATAGGAACACTTACAAGGTCAGTGCCGTAGAGGCTGCAGTGGCTGTAGGTCCTTTACCCTACACTGTGATTTGCCTCGTTTGTCTATAGCAATTAGTGTTATTTCCTCTCATTAGTACCTTCTCTTAATTCCAATTCTTTTACACTATCCGTGTTTATGTTATGTCTGCTTCGTTCAGTTGTGATATTTTCTTTAGTCAGTGTTATCTTTTAATTGAATCCCTGATTCCCTTTTGATTGGTACACTCTACTGATTTCAACCTCTAAATATCCTCTTGCCTTATTTTGTGGTTAATTATGCCGTCAAGTTGATTCTTAGCCACTCTCCTTAATTAGAATATTCTGAATCTAGTCTCCTTTACATGTGATATACTTGTATTATACCTATGCTTGTTTCCTTATGTGATTTCATTCCTTACTTATCACTTCTTATTACCGTTTGAATTTTAACTCCTTAATTAAAGGAAGTCCTTATACTAATTTGATTCTAGTTGACATATATTTCTACAATTACTGCTGAAATATTATGTTTTACCTTATTTGGCTACCTATTTTTGAACTATAAGTACATGGCTCTTTCATTAGCACAGACACACGAACACACTATTCAAAAACTCTCTCTCACACAAAGTTCTCTTCTGCTTTCTCTTGTCTTTGGCTACTATACTCTTGGTTCTTCATTCTGTGTTTGCTCTCTTTATACTGGTATGTCCTTATTTCAGTTTAAGTCTAAGAAATAATATGTTTCTTTTACTACTTCAATTTATCATATTTCTAGTATATTTTTACTAGTGGTTCTGCTGTAAAGTTTGTACTTATCTTGGTTACATTGTTCCCTTTGCATGTTATGTATCCCCTCCCTTAGACTTAGCATGTTTGTATCTCCTTTTAGATTCTACGTCAATTATGCTTCTCTAATTACTAGCCTAATCTTTCCTATGTAAGTTTGAAATGCATGCTACCATAATCTCTGAAGCCCTTAGGATTTCTTTGATTCTGAACCTATGTGAGACTCTTCCTACTACGTGCTTACCCTTATATGCTCTATACTTGTCCCCAATTCCTCATCACCCTATTTGTGGTTGCTGAACTTGTCATAGTTTTTTTTTCTATGTATGCTACTAAACCTTTTCCTGAGATTTGTATGCTGTTTGTTCTGATTATCCCACTCTTTTCAAATTGTTTCTCTATTGTTTTTGCCAAACTCATTTCAAACGAGTCTTTCTTGTTTAAACTATTTTCCTACTCAATTTTTTTTCAAACTATGTCAAGCACTATCACTCTACTCTTAGACATCTAAGTTCTGCCCCTATAATGTGTGACTGCGTTGGGATCCCTCTAAACTCTGATACATTAGAGCTGTCTCTTCCACAATGCACTTACTCAACCATGGTTATGAAACATGGGTGTGAGCACTGCCTGGGATCCCTTGAGGTCCTTAGGGAACTCTGACACACCCGGATTATGTGAAAGGCTGTGAAATACCACTTGGCATTGGAACTCTGGAAGTTTGGTTCTATTGGTAGGCTCCCTATAGTATAACTTCTTATTTTCTTATCTATGTATGTAATTCATTCAATAATGGTTTGTAATAATTTATTTTAAACAAATATTGGGGATGGTTAGTGAAAAAGGGAAATGTAGCTATGCATATTACATCAAAGGGTAGAAACCATGTTCTTAGGTTTACATTTCTTTTGTGCACAATAGAATTCATGTTAAGGACTCATATGTGCAAAGCATATCATGCATTAGATTCCATGCCCCTTAGGTTCTATGTATTTTGTTTCCAGCATTCCATTTTAGCACTATTGTTTTATCATTTAATCCTGTCTCTAGGATAAATGACAACATAGATGCAAACTGTTACTTACGCATAATTTGAGACCATGTCTAATGATGTAACTTGCTGAGCATCTAGAAATCCCTCTTTTAGGAATTTTGCATATAAATCACTTTGTCGTATACATGCACATTAGATATCATGCTTTAGGTATTTTACATTGTCTCAGCATCTCATTTGGTATGCTCACTATCACTTAGAAATCCTGTCCCTAGGGTAAATGATGACATTAAACTGATACTCATGCAAATCGTTTCTAATAAAGCTGTAAATTTCTATGCATTTAGAAATCCTGCTCTAGGAAACTCTGCAATCATACTGCGTATCTAAAACTCTGCCTAGTAATTTTGCATGCAAGTCACTCTGCATTTTTTTTGTGCATACTAGATATCATGTTTCAGGACTTCATACATACTCACTCAATCATACTTAGTTAAATTGTCGATGCATAAAAATGATATAAAACAGTCTCACCCTGTTCCCTAAACAAACTGGTAGTAATTATGTATCCTTTAACACCTGGAACAACATTTTTAGGTAAAACAATTTATAACAACTTTTCCTTAATAATTCTGGTAATTATTGTACATTGTCCCACGCCTAAGCAAGACTTAGGTGAGTGAAACTGCTAAAACTAGAAACTGCCTCTTTATGTTAGTTGCTTAATGCTTAACAGACTTAAAATCAGTAGGCAAAATGGTTAGACCTCTGTTTATGCGTTATAAAATAAATCTGCATATCTCTTGTGTTCTGATACTCACCTAGACATCATGCCTTAAGATCATGTCTAATAATATTACCCTTATTTGTGTTTGAGTCGTGTTGTTTACGTGCATTATATGCGGAGGTAAACTTGAGCCTCTTATTTCTCTTTCCTTTTTATTTGCTGATGTCCTATGTGTTATTGCATGTCGCCTTATTATTTTCTCCTTTAAACCTTAGGGGGTCTGTCTAGAACTGCCTATAGGTAGAGGTCTTAAATGCCTCCAGGATCATTAAGAAGGGACGGGTAACAACACGCAATAGGGGTCGTTAATTAAAATTCGCTTAAATAATCGCTAAGGGGCGGAAAGGGTAGATATGGATATGATGACCGGTGCGCTAATGCCACGTGTAGCCCCTCTTCTGAGGAGTGATTACCGGGCATTGTACCGATGTGATCATATAGGATAAATAACCTAGGATTCTCCCCTATCCTTTTACATATGTGTCTAGACTATAAATCATTCAAAAACCTTATCCTTAGGCTTTAATCTTTTCAAATGTACTTTCACATGTGTGCTTAGACTGCGAATTCTCTCAAAAACCTTACTTATTTAAACATTAATTGCCTATCTTCTAATTGCTTAAATTCACAAAGTTGTTTGGCCGGGAACCACAGTTGTGGACTCTGAGGGGTGCCTAACACCTTCCCTTAGGAGTAATTTCAAGACCTTACCCTATCTCTGTTATTCAAATCTATGTTTGTTTATGACCCTTAGTGGGTGCCCTAACACACCTTAATCCGTTAGGTGACGACTCTCCGATTCCCTACATACCCCTTTCCCAAAAGGAAACGAGTTATCCGAATAATGTCATGAACCCTGACCGATCTGAAAGGAGGAGTTAAAAAGGGGGCGCGACAATGGGATTAAGAGATGACATAGTATAGGATTGTGTGAACCTTAGAACAGACAGTGGACATAGTAGTACTAAACATGATTGAGAAGAATAGAACATAGCATAAAAACAACTTAAGAGGTTCAGGGGATGGGAGATAACATAGTAGAGGACTTCACAATAACAGTGAGAACATAGCAATACTAAACATGATTGAGCAGGGTTGAGCACAACATCAGAATAATCTAGGATAACAAATTGACTTTGCAAAAACTGGTGTATACTAGAAATTAGGTAAATCAAACATTTAATCATTCAAACATATACTAATAGAGTAAAACCAGTTTAGTACATACTACCAAGGAATGGACAAGTTCATATCATGTTGATCACAAATTGAACTAGGACATAATTAATAGTGATCCAAGCAAGCTAATTACATACTGAAAAGTCAGATAATAGACAAGAACAGATTAGTAAACTGAAGCAACAAGAAAACACATAGTGTTTAGGACTTGGATTGAAATCAGAACATACCAGTTAAGGAGAGTAGACACAAAGTGAAGAGCAATAGAGTACAATAATTAGCCTTGGCTTACAACCGGCTAATTTCAACAACAGTAGCAAGTAACAAGAGAAAGCAGAAAGGTTTTTGAGTGTATGAGAGTTTTTGAACTAATGTGTTCGTGTGTTAATGAGAAGAAGACTGTGTATATATAGTTGTTTAGAAGCTAGGTAAATAAGGTAAGAATCAAATTGTTCAGTAATTAAAGTAACTCATAATCAATTAAATTAAATCAGTCCAAGTCTTCCCTTAATTATGAGAGTCATTTGAAATGGTAAAGGACAGGAAACAAGTTAAGGAAAGAAACCAAATATATCTGGAGTATAACAATTAAGGAAATAGTTCAAACACAGTAGGTACAGAGTAAGCAATTAGGGCTAGATACATAATGTCTAATTAAGGAAACAATCATTAGTATCAATTCATAATATAGTCATCCACATAATAAGGTAAGAAAATAATTTAAAGGTCGGAAATCAGTACAGGATATTAACACAGGAAATAAGGGATTCAAATAATCAAAAAATAGTACTAATATTAAGGGAAACATTATAGACTTCCATGAATACCAAGTAAACTTAGTATAACCAGGAAGAGACAAATCAGAAACCCTAGTAAGACATTATTGGGATAAAAATCATAGAACATTCTAATCAATCGAAACATATTCATGGGCATCGAACACACACATAGCAGAATCAACAAGCAATAATGAACCCAGGATTATAACATAGTGTTAAAACTGGGGTTTTAACATAACAATTTAGGATTAAAAAGCAACTTAACAAAAAGTCGTTCAAACATATGAGAATCAAAGAACAACATTAAAAAGATCAGAAATATGTTTTGAAGAAGAGTTCCAGAAACCCTAATGGGAAAATGAAGCTACACTTAACAAATCGAAAGGGTTTTCATAAAAAAATAAGCGAAAATAGTTCAGAAAACCTCATATTTGTTACGGATCTAAGAGGTACAGGAGAAGAGATTAGGGTTTTTTAGAAAATAACCCAAAAATAGGGAGACCGACTTAGTAACCCATAGGTCTAACAAGAAAATAGGAAGATCTTACTCAATCGAGCCATGTTGTCCTGAGAATGGTGAGAACAGGCCATGGGGTGTGAGTGAACAGCCACTGGTCCCTTGAGGACCTCAAGTAAACAAGAATCCGGTCATGGGGGAGCCATTAAGTCTGGGAGTGGTGGTGAACCACCACAGTTGACGGCGAGCAAGCAATGGCGGGTGGAAGCCATGGTTAGGGTAGAAAAGGTTTAAGAGAGAATGGAAGGAGTGACGCCGGGTGAGTGATGAGAGAATGAGGGGTTTGGGGGGGGGGGGGATAGGTTTAGGTTAATTAAGGAAATAATGAATCTGGGCCGTTGATAAAAATTGATCAACGACCAAGATTTAATCACCATTGGGTCAGGTAGGATTTAGAGATTGGACTTGGGGTTTTGGGCTCGTTTAATTAAGGGTTTGGGCTGGTTTAATAGGTTGTAATTGAATTAAAAGAAGGGCTATTTGTTAAATACCAAGATAATTTAATTAAAACCATTTTATAAAATAATTACTAATTAAAAAAAATGAATTCTATGCATGGAAATAATTAAAATGATTATTTGGTATTTAAAAATATAAAGGACTAGTTTCTGGTAAAAAATAGTACAAAATTATATGTATGGGCTATAATTGCAAAGCTATTGCAATTATAGCCAAAAGACGCCAATTTGGCCATTTATGGAATAATTTGGTCTTAATTGGACCATAACTAATAAATTAAATCAAGAAATGCCTTTGAAATCATTTGTGATGCAATTTTGTAATTATTTATTGGGAAAAAAGATGCTAGAGAAAATTAATAAAAATGTGGAAAAATTATGGAAAAATACCAATTGGTGTTAATGCATGATTTTGAAGATGTATATGCAATTTTAAAATATTTTGGAAAAAATTGGGTATCAACAGCTGCCCCTCTTTACCTGGAAAGGATGAAAGAGTTGTCGGGTAAAGATATGACGACCAATTTTACCCGAGCGAAATGGTTGGGAGATTTAGGCCGCACCCTTGCTTTTGAGTTGCCTACATATCCCTGATTTTATAGGAATCAGGTCGTATGTAGTTCCGGATTCATCGGCGAAACATACCGGTGAAGTCATTGCAAGAACGTACGTAATATCTAGGGATGGGCGAATGAACGGTTTACGGGGGAGATCATGTTTGATATAGCTAAGGGAACTGGAGCAGGATCGCTCCCGATGGGATAGTTGTTGCTCGCTGGGTTACCTGCAAATAAGAATACTATAAGCATATTGTGCATAAAATTAAACATGATGCAAGTTCCCGTTGTTCTATGAAAGCTATCTTTGGACGGTTAGGGATGACGTCCTAGTACCAAGATGTCCTGGGCCATGAATTGTTTTGATGAGAGATTCGCAGGCCATGAAATGACGTCCTCGGGCCATGAAGATGGTACCTCCGAACTATGACGCCTTTGAATAATGATGTGCAAAATTTAGAGAGATCCTCAGTCCATGACATGGCCTCTTCCGGCTATGAGGATGATGCTGTAAGATTATGACGCCTTTGGACAAGTTGGCGATATTTCAGCCCATGAAATACAATTACATGATGTCGACAAGGCAAAGCTTAGTCTTGCGAATTGGAGGGCAGAGCTTAGCCCGAAAAAGGAGCAAAGCAGATAATGCTGAGAGACATCGCTTAGTATCCGTGAAAAGTAAATTAGAGGCACAGCTCAACCTCATGCAAGTATGGAGACAGAGCTTAGTCTCATACAAATGAAGGCAGAGATTAGCCTTATGCAAGATGAAGGCAGAGATTAGCCTTATGCGAGGGAAGGCAGAGATTAGCCTTATGCAAATGTGGAGGTAGAGCTTAACCTCATGCAAGATGGAGACATAGCTTAGTCTCATGAAAGGGAAGGAAAAGATTAGCCTTATGCAAATGCGGAGGTAGAGCTTAACCTCATGCAAGATGGAGACAGAGCTTAGTCTCATGCAGGGGAAGGCATAGCTTAGCCTTATGCAAATGTGGAGGTAGAGATTAACCTCATGCAAGATGGAGACATAGCTTAGTCTCATGAAAGGGAAGGAAAAGATTAGCCTTATGCAAATGCGGAGGTAGAGCTTAACCTCATGCAAGATGGAGACAGAGCTTAGTCTCATGCAGGGGAAGGCATAGCTTAGCCTTATGCAAATGTGGAGGTAGAGATTAACCTCATGCAAGATGGAGACATAGCTTAGTCTCATGAAGGGGGAAGGCAGAGCTTAGCCTTATGCAAATGTGGAGGTAGAGCATAACCTCATGCAGGATGGAGACATAGCTTAGTCTCATGCAGGGGAAGGTAGAGCTTAGCCTAATGCAAGATGGAGGCAGAGATTAGCCTTATGCAGAAGAATAAATAGCAAATGATAGCAGAGTTTCCTAGCTGGTAGCAGATTTTGACATTGCGATAGTTACGAGAATTGTGACTACGGAGAATGTTTATTCTTTGTGATGATAGCAAATTTCGGCAATTTGCAACTGTTTGAGAATTGTGACTTCAAAACATGTTTATTCTTTGTTCCTGCATCCAAAGAAAAATCTTGAGTTCTATAAATGGGGAGGCCGATTCGTGTTCCTGCTGGCTTTTCTTGACTCGACCTGCCTCGTCTGATGGTCCTGTTCAATTCATCGGGGCAGTGTTTGATAAACAGAGTTATTTTGAAAGCAAGCATGCGTGATTTTGTAAAGACATAGTAAAAAATATATTTTAAGAAATTGGGATGAACCGATAACCATGACAAGATCTGATACATTGCGACCTCTCATCTACGGAATTTTGAGGGTCCTCCTCAAAATTCTGCCCCAATTGGATGAATTGACGTCTCTGACTGTTGCACATGCTACGATCAGATGAAAATTGTGGGGGGGGGGGGGGGGGGGG